>JADRCD010157323.1:0-12032 GCA_019843815.1 Montemys delectorum | reverse complement strand
AAAAAAAAAAAAAAGAAAGAAAGAAAACTTAAACATAGTATTTTTTTTAACAATGCTGAGACCAAACTAGAATTTTATTTGAGTCATTTGAGTATCATGCTTGCATTTCTCTTTCTGTGAGTTTGTGAAAATACTTTCTTGTGGAGAGCAGATTGAAGGGAGAAAAATAAAATCTGGATTAACTTACATAGTTGATGTCAGCACAACAGTTCTTAAATTATGTTTAATTATTGATTTATTCTGTAAGCAGTAGATTAGATTTGTAGAAGAATAACTGTGGCTCTTTTCTAGAATGACAATAATCATATACTATGGCTACACTTTACCTTCTGCTAGTTTTATCATAGATAAATAACAAAATCAGACCTTATACGTTTCCTTTTGCTTAGTAAAATGTGTTTGTAACACCTATATTTTCACTAACTAATAAGTTTATCTCTCACAAATCTTTTGTAAGTATACATCACCCACTTATGATGGTAGGGACTCCCCAGAGCCTTTCAAAAGTTTCAGTGCTTAATGTTAACAACCAAGGGTTGATATTTAAATAGGAGAGAATTGAATATTCAGACCATTGCTCTTCCCAAGGTTACAAGATTGATATTTGACGGCACTAAAATATGCGTTTCTACTCCCCACTCTCCTTTCAGGCAGTGATGTGTTCATTACTCTTTCCTACTTTGCCATCTATTTTAAACAAAACAGTATCTCTTCCAAATGAAACCCAAGAGACTTGTTTACAGTTCATGGCCTGCAATTTTACCTGTCATCATCAGCTGTCTGTTTGTTCCACATGATAACTAGAGCATCATTAGAAGTGTGCTCTATCCCAGAGATCCAGCAAACACCAGGCAAAGTGTGGGAATTTATTAAATGACTAGAGAGAGTTAATAAGACTCATCATGCTACCTTCCCTCTTTCTCCCTCTCTCTCATCATACTAATATTTCCCCAATCTCAGTATTTAATACGGCATTATCAGACTCCCAAAATAGTCAGGATAGATTATACTTCTGGAAATGAAAATGGGTTTTATAGTAAGCAGAAAGAGTAATAGAAAATAGGTAACTCTTCTCAAAAACAAAAAACCAAAAACATGAACACTGTCTGTTCATACCTTAAGGAAAATATTATGAACAAATCATAAGTCACCATTCTTATCTCAGAAACATAAAATATGCCTATTTCATCATAAATATGTATAACATTTAAAGTAACTCCAAACCTTCAAGCTGGAGAAAGAAATGACAGTAGGAATGTAAAAAGTTAAATAGGTTCAAAAATAATAGATCATATCTGTGATCCATAACAGGTACACTAAGTTGTCAAAATAGAACGATTATGTCCTTTGTATATGAAAGGATTGAAGAGATTCCCTATAAACATGGGTCTCATTAATTCTGAGGGCATTACATAAGTGTGAGTTTGTTCAGAGTGGAAACAAAGTACATGTTTGTTAATAAAATGGTTGGGATGTTAAAACTAAATGCTAGAAACATACTAAACATATATAAAATACTATGCTTGGTATAGAGATAATTGAAAATCTCAATTACAGTTTGCCATAGTCAAGAAAAAATAATAGCCATGAGAACAGAGAGATTAATAAAGATATAACCAAAGAGTATTAATATAGAGCCCAATACACTGTGAAATAATCAGTCAAGCAAACAGGTCAGATAGCCATTGCTTATGGAATAGAGACATTAGTTGCTAAAAGTTAGTGTGCCTGTACTTCGGCAGACATCACTAATCAGTCTCAGAGCTCTATCCTGCAGGGCCCAGGCACATCCTCGAATCTTTCTCAATTTTAGGTTCTTGACAACCAATTAGCTACAGTTGGCTGGCAAGATGAAATCTATTTGTCATCCCTGACTTGTATTATTACTCCTATGATATGGCTTGTGTTCTCTAATCCTATTATCTACCATCCTCTTAGATTTGTAGCAAATAGCCTGGATTGTCTCATCTATTTTAACCTCTCTCAAGAATCATCATTTATAAATGTGGGGACCTTAAAATCATGCACATTTCCTTCTAGTGTTCTGGATTTCTTTTTCATTTGAATTTGGAAAACAGGGCCAGGTAGAGAAACATCTTTCTCAACTTTATGTTTCTGTATTCATCTCTCCTAGAGAAATGTGCCTAAGTTCATTTAAGAGATGACATTCAATTTGACTAATTTCCTTCTTTTATATTCTCATTTTATGAGAGAGCATAAGAGGTTACTATGGTGTAATTGAGATAATTATTACTTAAATGAAAGAGAAATAGTGAGCTGTGTTTTATAACTTCGCTTTATGCAGTGCTCAGGGATTTTGTAACTAGTCCTTGTGCCATGATTTCTTATATACCCTTAACACTGTAGTTCCAATATTTCATATTTCAAATTTACATGTTATTTTTCTAAATTTAGCTATAAACTTGTTGATAGGAATTTGCCTTACCATCTTGGTGGCATTATATTAAGTGGGCATTCAGTGTGTACTTACATTAAATTAAGTTGCACTTAAGAGTAAAGGGGCTTTTACCTCCAAAGGGAGTCATATCCATAAAATCATTATTCTATTTTTATTTTAAATATAATCATTTTTATGTAGTTATTATGTTTCGTCATGGACCATAGAATATTTAATAGTCACTATATTAAATTAGATTAATTTCTAATTGCATTCTAAATACTTCTCTTTATAACCATATAAATCATTCTTTATCAACGAATCTTGTTTTTTTGCAACAGAGGGAGGTTATAACACAAATGTAGAAATGGTCAAAATGCAGAGAACAAGTGACTACTGATATCAGGGTGCCTATTGAAATGATAAATGTAAATCCCCACACCTATACCTAAGGCTCAAGAAATATCCTGGAACAGCTGGTAGGAAGACTGTAAAAGCTAGAGGACCAGGAAGTCTATTGTGAGATAGTGTCTTCTGTATAATGACAGGGAAGCTGCACTTATAAAATATCAACCAACTTCTACAAGAAATAATTTATTGGGGGCTTACAATTTCATAGGATGAGACCATGAACATCATGGCAGGAAGCATCCTAGCAGGCAGACAGGCATGACAGTAGAGCAGTATATAAGAGTTTATATCATGAGACAATTTTCAAGGAAGAGGGGAGAGAGAGAGAGAGAGAGAGAGAGAGAGAGAGAGAGAGAGAGAGATGGATGGAAATGGTATAGACTTTTGAAACTTCAAAGCTTATCCCAGCAATGTACTACTTCTAACAATGCAATACTTTCTAATCCCTCCCAAACAGCTCCATCAACTAGGGACCAAGTATTTAAACATATAAGCCACCGTTTGGTCTTCCTTCTTCTTAAGTTTCTTGTGGTTTGTGGGTTGTTCTTCCTGTATTCCAAACTTCTGGCAGCATGTGTATAGTAGAGGATTGCAAATTCGATCATCAATAGGAGGAAAGGACCTGGGCCTTGTGAAGGTTTTGTGTCTCAGTGTAGGGGAATGCCAGGGCCAATAAGTGGGAGAGGGTGGGGTGGCAGGCATGGGGAGGGGGGAGGCAACAGGGGTTTGTTCTTGTTGTTTTTGTTTGTTTATTTGTTTGTTTTTTGGAGGGGAAACTGGGAAAGGAGAAATTTACATGTAAATAAAGAAAATGTCTAATAAAAAAAAACATATAAGCCAATGAGGAAAATTCTCATTCAAACTACCATACATTATAACATGGATGAGAAAAGTCACTAAGCTTCATTCCTAGGTGAAGAACTGAAAGACTGAGAATCAGTTTTCTACAGAGTCAAACAAGCCCCTCTTTAGGTTCATCAGTCCTATGGGATTTGTGCTAGATACATGCAAGCAACATTAAGTGGGCTCAACAGTGTGTCTGTGTGTGTTTCTGTATGTGTCTGTGTGTGTGCATGTGTACATAAAACAATAATAATTTAAAAAGAGAAAAGAAAGAACTGGAGAGAGTTGATAGGGAAATGGGAGGATTAGGGGAAAAAAGAAAGAGTGGCAGTAATGTAAATATAAATACAGTACTCATGTATAAAGTTCTAAAAATGTTCTAAATTTAAATTTTAGAATTGGATAGACTGATGTTTTAAAAGCATGTTTGTGGTATAAGAACAAAGCAGAGACTGAAGGAAAGACCATGCAGAGACTGCCCCACCTGGGGATCCATCCCATATATAGTCACCAAACCCAGACACTATTGCAGATGCCAAGAGGTGATTGCTGACAGGAACTTGATATAGCTGTCTCCTGAGAGGCTCTGCCAGAGCCTGACAAATACAGAGGCAGATGCTCCAAGCCAACCATTGGACTGAGTAGAGGATTCCCAATGGAGGAGTTAGTGAAAGGACTGAAGAAGCTGAAGAGGTTTGCAACCCTACAGGAAGAGCAACAATATTAACCACCCAGGCCACCCCTTCGCCCCCCACCCCCTGAGCTCCCAGGGACTAAACTACCAACCAAAGAGCACACATGGAGCGATCAATGGCTCCAGCTGCATAGGTAGCAGAGGATAGCCTTGTCAGACATCAGTCAGAGGAAAGGCCCTTGGTCCTGTGAAGACTTGATGCCCTAGTACAGGGGTATTTGAGGGCAGGGAAGTGGAGTGGGTAGGTGGGTGAGTGAGTACCGATAGGGAAGCATGGGGAGGGGGGATGGGATAGGGGTTTTCCAGAGGAGAAACCAGGAAAGAGGATAACATTTGAAATGTAAATAAATAAAATATCCAAAAAATAAAACCCCAAAACAACAACAACAACAAAAAAATCAACAACAGATTGAAAATGAATGGTAAGAAGAAACAATAGAGATAAAAGCAAGTTAAGGAAATGTATTATAATTTTTATAATTAAGAAATAAAAATTTAAATTTGAATTTGGTCATTCTAAGGGTGAAGGCAATAAATAAAGAAGAATTTCTTAGTTCTGTACCAGAGATCCAAGAGGTAAGAAATGGGGGTGACCCTAGCCAAAATGCCCAACACTGGGGAGAGAGAATTTGAAGAGTTCACCTCCAGTAGATACACAGGGCCTCAAGCAGAGGGAGAGGGTTACTAACCCACAGTCAAAATTTCTGACCTAGAACTGTTCCTGTCTAAAAGAACTGCAGGGACAAAAATGGAAAAAGAGACCGAAGGACAGGCAGTCCAATGAATAACCTAACTTGGAATCCATCTCATGGTATGAAACCAGGCCTGACACTATTACTGATGTTATGATTTCCTTACAGATGGGAGCGGAGCATGGATGTCCTCTGAGAGGCCCGTCCTACCGCTGAGACAGAAACATACAATTACACCCAATCATTGAACTGCAGTTAGGACCCCTAGTGTTGAATTACAGGAAGGATTGAAGAAGCTGAAGGAGAGAGCAACCCCATAGGAAAACTAGCAGTTTCAACTTACCCAGGCCCCAGGGAGCTTCCAGAGACTTAGCCAGCTGCAAGAAGCATGCATGGGCCAGTCCAAGGCCCTGGCACAAATATAGCAGAGGTCTGCCTTGTTAGCCAGGCCTTAGTGAGATAAGATGTGCTTAATCCTTGAGAAACTTGAGGCCATAGGGAAGGGGGAGGGCTGGTGGAGGGAAGCACCCTCCAGGAGGCAAGGGGGAGGAGGAATGGGATGAGGAAGTGTGGGAGGAGGACCAGGGTAGGGGCAATGACTGGAATGTAAATAAATAAAATAATAAAAATTACAAAAAAAAAAAATTAGTGGCCATTTTTGTAGCCAGGCAGGACTCCCAGTGGAGAGATAAGGACAGCAACCCAGTCACAAAACCTTTGTCTCAAAATTTGTCCTGCCTATGAGATGTACAGGGACAAAGATATTGCAGAGGTGGAAGGAATGGCCAACCTAGGACTGGCCCAAGTTGAGACCTATCCCATGGACAAGAATAAATCCCTAAAACTACTAATGATATTCTGTTATTCTTGCAGAGGGGAGCCTAGCATAACTGTCCTCTGAGAGGCTCCACCCAGCAGCTAATGGAAAGAGATGTAGAAACCTACAGCCAAACATTAGATGAAGCTCAGGAGTCTTGTAGAAGAGTTGGGGGAAGGAATGAGGGACATGAAGAGGAAAGGGACTCTACAGGAAGACTAACAGAGTCAAGGAACCTCAACTCTTGGGGACATCCAGAGACTGAACCACCAACCAAAGAACAAGCATGTGCTGTACCTAGGCCCCTGTACGTATGTATCAGTAGTGTAGCTTGGTCTTCATGAGGGTCTCCCAACAACTAGGTCAGGGCCTGTTCCTAAATCTTTTGTGTGCCTGTACATTCTGTATCCCTAACTGAACCTCCTTGTCTGGCTTCAGTGGGAGAGGATGTACCAAGTCCTGCAGTGACTTGATGTGAAGAAGAATATACCCAGATGGGGGCTCCGTATTCTCAGAAGAGAATCTGTACTAAGGGGGTACTGATAGGAGTGGGGCTGGCCTTGGGATGAAAAGTGAATAAATAAATTAATTGATAAAAAAGAACACAAGGAAAAAATTAATGGTGACTAGATGTAAATTTCGGAGGCACTATAGAATAAAGCTTTTGATTGGACTGAGTAGATTGACACAGTGAAATTAGCAACTAACAGAAATAAGAAGAAAAATAAAGACTACTACAACATGTGCTTGTATATCTGTAATTCACAATTATATCAACTCTGAGCTAAGCTTTGTGATAAATTTAATGTATATTAATATATTTTTATTAACAGTGCTTTGATTTCTAAAAGAAGGAATGTTAGCAAAGAGAGGAAAGATATCAGGATTAAGAAAAGAATAAAGGAAGGTGAGACTGAAGGGGAAAAGGAAAGCAGGAAGGAAGGAAGACTTGGAGGCAGGAGAGAAGGGAAGAGGGAAGAGGTGCACAGGAAAGAAATATTAAAGGAAATTAAGAAAAGAGGAAAGAAGAAGAGAAAAATAAAGACAGTGAGTCTAAATTTCATTCAAAATAACACATCTAGGAAATAAAAGATCCAGGATTAACTTTAGCTTTTATTCTTCCAAATTCTACATATTTCTCTTATACCATAATATCTTGAAAGTAGGTATTCCATTTCCTATTTGCCAAGGACCAACCTGAGGAAGGGGTATTTGGGAGCAAGAAAAGAACAACTTAAAGTTAATCATGAGGTAAAAAAATGACAGCCATATGTTCTGCTGGAGAAAGTTCTCCAGAGATCTCCAGATAGCTCATTAAGATAGTTCAGCTCTCACAGTACAAAGCCCAGTCTTTTATTTAGCATATCAATTCAATTGTCCACCCCAGCCTCCCTTTTGATTTTCCCATGAATTAGCATTTTATGACCTTAAACCCTTGATTCTTAGAAAAGACAGCAAGAATATATATATATATATATATATATATATATATATATATATGTTTGTTTGTTTTTAAACATGGTAAATGTATTCAGAGATCTGACTGGCTTTGTAAGCCTAGACAATAAGCTAGCTGGGTGGGATCCTGTCCTGAAATTACCATTCTACCATTTCCACCATGCCAGGGCCAAAATTCACTCTGTTTCAAGCTGACCTTGAACTCAGAAATCAGGAAATACCTTTGTATCTTTCTGACAAGCTGCCTTTGTTCTTTCATATCCATGAAGCCTCTCATATAAATCATATTATATCCTTACATTTTGCATAGTTGAGAAATTCTGTTTATATATTTTTGAACTTATGTTTTTAGAGTTCTTTCCCACAGCCTTAATGCCTATTCTAAAGGTCACAGCACTTATCATTTGCTAAGGACCTTAGATACCTCCTCATCTCCCAGACTTATGCTGTCTCTGATTTTCATGGAATCATTAACCTTGGAAGAGAAGACATTCCAATAACCTTGACAGAGAGAGAAGTTCCCAAAGTAGGAACATAGAGTAAATTATAAATTATGTATAATATTATATAAACAAGCCTCACATCTAGCAACTTTCAACACTTGTGGAGGCCCATGCCATGCTGCCTTTGCTCCAGGGGCAGGAACTGTGTCACACTGTCTCTTCTACAGTGGCCATTCTGGACTTGGCATTTGTTACTGTTGTTACTGTTACTTTGTAATTATGGGACTCAGCTGCCTAAATGGTTACCAGGATGACTCAAGTTTGTGTCAGGAACTCTACATCCATCTCTAGTGGTCATAATAATAAATCCATAATGTGTTACCTCACTTCTCAGATGAAGAAACTGAAATTCATGGTGGTTAAGAAGAGGGTTCGAGACACAGCCTGTGAGTAGATGATAGCAAGTTTAAAGTCAAGTTTTCACATCCAACACACAGCAGAGAGGGGAATGATTGGGTATAGGTCTGCTAGAGGTTAAAGACTGGTGTGAAGGTACCTAACCAAGCAACCATGTGTCCTAGAACCTCACTGTTCATATATTCACTTTAGAGTCTTTGACCTTCAGGTATGTTTTTTGTTTGTTTATTTGTTTTTAACTTGTAACATAGGGTTAAGAAGGCAATTAACTAAGCTGATACATGTGCATACTTTCTGGGGACTATTGTGGTTATTGTAAGTACAATAATTATGTACCACTTTAAGAGCATTAGTAATTATGGTTTAATCCCCAGGATGAAAAAATACAGAATTACCTAAAAATAATGCTTCAATTTACATATGTTATAGGAGATATTATTGGCTCATTTCATTTCAGATCTCTGATTCCTTTATAAGCATAGACTGCAAAGGGGGCACTGATAGGAGTCAGGAAATGCCTATTAAACTCCTTAAGGAAACACATGAGACTTGAGTCTCAATTCCAGCTTCTTGGAAAATGATGATTCAAGTGTTTGAGTCAGGTAAAGATGCCATTTGCAAATTGCATTTTCTTTCACACAAATTGCTATTCTTGGGTCATTGGTTTGCTCAGTAAACCTCCTCATTAAAGACTTACTAGAAACTATCTTAAGAAAAGTGTAGCAGGGAAGACCTCCAAGAAAATTCTGAGGAGATTCTCTTTTATTACCCAGAGGATGTGGTAATCAAAAATTTTAATGGCTATCGAAGTTCCATCTGCGGGGAAAAATATTCCAGTGTAACTTCCACAAAAACTGTTGCTGTGTTTGGTTCTTTACTGGAGGGGAAGATAATTAATGTGGAGGTACAAGTGGAAAAGGTGAAGTTAAAGGGTAATCGAAGTTCTTAGCATACTCTCTTACAACTTTATGACTCTGAGTAAGCTCAGAGAGTTAAAGATTCCCCTGGAGGATAGCACAGTATGGACTTCTTGCCATTACTGTACAGTAAAAGCTGATGAAGGGGAATATGAGATGTCTTGTCGCTTTAAGAAGAATTCAGTAGATATACCCTATACATAGAATAATCCTCAATAAGATTGGGAATGAAATGAAGACTTGGTTTTATACATAATCCTCTAATTCTTCAGAGATAAATAAGTAAGAACGTCCTTTTAAAAAGTATGGAACTTTGTCAAGATGGCTGATATATTTGGGAGACAAAGTCCAACTATAAAAAAAAAAAAAATACAAGCTCAATTTTAAACTGTGTGTAACTGACAGAAAGAATCAAAATAGTCATCCCCATTTGGGGTCTCTGACATCCAGCAATCCTGGAAGAGGTATGCTGATTTTCACCAGCATGAAAAGCAGCAGTGGCTGAAATCCTACTGCCAGGGCAATGACCGATGGGCATGTACAGCTTATGGCAAAATTGACATGGCTGGCTACAACACTGGGGGATTAATTCTTCACAGCTGTGGGATGTCAAGCAAAATTGAAATCCAACCATCATGGTATCTGTTAAAGCCTATAAGTGCATATAAATCTCTAACTGATTACCTGGACCAGCTGGAAAGGTCTCCATTAATACCTGCTGTACAGAGGTTAGTTGGAAATAGTGAGGGTTAGAAATAAATAATTTTCATGTGAACTAAATCCATTATCCAAGAGTAGTTTGAAAGAAGATAGTCATTGTGCTAAGAAGATGATACTGTTCCCCTTTTGGCACATAGCCAGAAGTGGCCAGAATAAATGACTAGCCTTTGAGTTTGATTTTAACAAGCATGTCCTTGCTGCCCTGTGTTATTAGAGTGCCTAGCCTATAATATATACTTAGACAACATTTACTTGCCATGGCTTCTGAGAGTGACCAGTGTGGATGCTTGTAAATAATTTAAAAATTGGTTCCAAAATATGGAAATTGTATCCACAAGGAAAACATTGCTACAACTTCTTAAAAACTAGGAAAAATTGCTAGAGAAACTGGTTATAAATTTTACTCTCCTATTTTTCTTGTAAAGTTTCTCTAATATAATAAATTAATACATTGTATTAATTTTATATTTTATATATAATATACTTATATATTATATAAATATTTACTCATTTTATTTATTTATTGTAAGCAGCAAAAAAAAGCTGGTAATCATTCTAAAAAACACTCTAGATGTCTCTTTCCTAAGACTTCCCTTAAATTCTATAAATGGAGTCAGTTGCTGTGCCCCTGGTCACCTCTATCACATTTTATGGTATTCCTATTTATACATCTCTGGTCCCATCTTGAACCATGTGTAGAGACACGGAGTCAGTACTGGAGCTGATAATGGTTGCCAAGTATGGGTTCTGCAGGAAGACTGGCTGTGCCTGTGCCTGCAGTCTGGATTCTCAGACTTGTGGTATCAGGAACAGAGCTTAATAGCAGATGAGGAATAAACAAAATGGGATTATATACTTCACTGAATCACAACAAGGATTAAATAAGATAATAAGTGCTTTGAAAACACCAGGCTCAGTGAAGTGTTTGCCAGTGTTGTTTTTAATATCAAAATCATCTGGCTTTATGTCAAGCATAGATGAATAGAGTAGCATGGTAATTGACAATAAAAGATAAGTGCATCCATAAGGAATGAGCACTTCTAAAGTGCTTTTATTTGTTTATTTATTGCATGTCTGTTTGCTATGTCTTCACATAGTTAGGTTAAAGTGAAGAAAATCATGAATGGAAGGATGGAATGATTTTGTGTGTCCTTCATCTCAAATTTAAGTGTCTTGAGTATCTCTTTACTTACATTTCTAAATCATTTTATAAAGAGTCAAGTGTAATCATGGTAATAATCATACTTATGCCATATGGAGCATTAAGCCAGTATCCGGAAAGTGGGCATAGTTGGCCGAGTTAGTGTTAAATAACTTTTTCAGAAGCACTTTGACAGAATTAGTCATTGCCAGGAAAGTAATAGAGAATTTTCTCAGTCTATTTGCTATTCTGGGTCTGGATACATGGGTTTAGCTCCTATTCTGTCTCTTATGTGTACTCAGCCTAGATCCAATGCCCCAGAAAAGCCTGCACTATAGCAGAGAATGGCTCCTCACAGACATATGTCATTCTGAAAGATGCTTAGTAGAGGTCTACAATCATTGATACTCTGATATAATGTGTTCATAAAATTAGCTGATACTGAAGACTCAGTAAGTATGATATACTAGAAATCCATCAATGAACTTTCCCAAAGCAAAACAAACAAATAACAAACAAAAACCAAATCAAAACAAACAAACAAAAAAACAAACTCCCAAGATCTTGAATAAACTAAAATCTGTTAGGAAACAATGGTTTATTAAGTCAAATAACAAAATATTAAGGAGCAGGAAGATTCTGATAACAAGTAAGAGATATATTTTTTTTTAAAGTGATTCTTTTTTTTTTTTTAGGATGCTGGATAATACTTTAAATATTTATTTATTTATTTATTCATTTAATATATATAAATACACTGTTGCTGTCTTGAGGCACACCAGAAGAGGGCATCTGATCCAGTTATAGATGGTTGTGAGCCACCATATGATTGCTGGGAATTGAACTCAGGACCTCTGGAAGAGCAGTGAGTGCTCTTAACCACTGAGCTATCTCTCCAGCCTGAGACATGTATTTTTATATAAGAGAATTAGTAAGTTCTTTCTGCAACTTTGAATACTTTAATCTTGCCTATGAATCCTATATTAAAGATTTTTATACTTCCTAAGTATATTTTGATATTTGAAGCAACTTTTTTCACAGACTAGTGTTAAAAAAACAACAACAACAACAACAACAACAA
>JADRCD010157315.1:0-27565 GCA_019843815.1 Montemys delectorum | reverse complement strand
TCTTCATCTTACCAGAAAATCAAAAGTCTCTAACCCAAAGCTTAGTGAAAACTCACTCAGCAGAGGACAGAAGTTTATTCTCTATAGTCCCTTTGATGCTGGTGGTAGAACTATGGAAGTGGTAGGCATGAGGTCCCTTTTGTGAATGATGATGTGCAAGTAAACATGTTTTCATAAGGACCCTGGAGAGCACTGTCCACTAAAACTATATAGACAAGTGAGGGTAGACAGAGGTTTGTTCCTGCATAGAAATGTCTTATATATTATTAGTGAGGTATTAGGACTACATTATAAAAACAGGAAAAAAACTACTTCTAAAGCCACTTCTGACATCAAAAACAGGCAGGAGAAGAGCCTGTTCAAGAGCAAACCACAGTTTCTCTATGGGATCAGATACAACCCCATATGGATCCCAATTAGAGGTCATAGGGTAGCTTAGTGGGAATATACTTGATATCATAATATTGCCCTGGCAGCACACACACACACACACACACACACACACACACACACACACACACTAGACTGAACTTTACTCTCATGTGTACACTAAGACTGAGTCTGAGATGCCCATATTCCTCCAAAACTGGTTGTAACCTGGTTCTACAGTAAACAAGAATGGACCCTCAACCACATTCCTAACCCAGCCCTGGGCTCAAAAGTTTTGGCCTGGGATAACAAAGGTTGTCAGTTTCAAGCTAGGTGTCAATGTGAGTGCTTTGGTTCATGAACCCAAGAGGAACTTTGTTTTCATAGTCTACTCTTGTGTTTAGGTGGTTAAAATCATGAAGGAATCAAATTTACTCTCAGTTACCATTTGGGTTGGTTCTGTCATTTCTGCCGTCACTCACTGGGTTCCACTTTCAGCACTGATAAAATCTTAAGTCATTAATTGTTGACACTGTGTAGAGTTTCCTTCAAACCATGTGAGAAACTATGATGATTTGACTACCATATGCAGATTGGACAATGAGACTCAAGCTCACAAGTTAATGTTTCCTTCTGTGAGATTGGAGTTGTCACTTGTAACGTTGGTCATGGATAGCAGTGCTTTGCAAGCAGTACAGAGAGCAGATGGCCCTCTGTGGGATCTCTGACACTTGCAAAGGCCTCGTTCATCCAGTGTTATCTCTCTTAACTCAATGTCCAATAAATGTCCTTAGGTGACTAGGGAGAGGTGACTCAGGTAAATGCAGAAGGATCTGAGTTGTACAATATGATGATACCATGTGCTGAGTGTGAGAAACAGTCTATGGCACATGTAAGCTGAGCCTCAATGCTTGATGCTAAGACCTTGGAGCTAAAGGCAAAGCTCTATTGACACTCTTTATACTTACTGACATACTGCTTGAGACCAAAGAATTCTATTTCCCTCCAGGTGCACTGATCTCAAGTCTGTAGTCTATGCCAACAATTTTCAAGAGTTTAATGTTAAAAGCTCTCTTACAGGTGGGACTGAAAAAACTTCCCTTTAAGTTTCCTAAGCAGCACCCACATCTTTCCTCATGACTTTATGTGTGTACAGAAATCCCATATGGGACTAAGATTCAAGTATCTATGCAAGATGGGTCATAACAAACATGAGGTTTTAAAAATCAGTGAGTTTCTGAGCAGAGACATCCCTCTGTTAGATGAATAATATACTGGGAGGCACAAGAAAGGGCATACCATATAACACATAATTTCATCTGTAGTAGGTAGGATGGACAGTCCTGAAGTTCTGCAGAAATTCTCTGGATTCAGGAGTTCTTTTTGTATATCAGTTTCCCAGATAGAGGACACACTTATGTTGCAGAAGTGACAGTAGCACACAAGAAAACAAATTATTTATGGCTTAGTATGTGGAATGCTGCAGAAAAAATATCCAGAGTAATGTGCCTTAGTTCTGGAGTCAAATCCAACTGTTCATTTGGTTTTGGTTCTTGAACAAGACATCCTCTCAAGCTATGGATGATGATGAATAACATCAGCTCCTCCCTGCTCCACAGATAGCTGAGAACATCTCCAAGGAAGAGACAGTAGATATGTGACTACAGACAGATTACTCATGCTCACATCTGCTTCCCATGGTCTGAGTGAGCCTGAGCAGAGCAAGCCCTGTGTAAGATTCAGGATTTATTGGAAAAGACACAACAAAGTCTTCTCCTTTACAGTCCAGGAGGAGTGACAATGGCACTCCAGATAACACAAGATTTCATCTGTAGTAGGTATGATGGAGAGTCCTGGAGTTCTGCAGAAATTCTCCAGAGGCAGGAGTTATTTTTGTATATCAGTTTCCCAGATAGAAGACACATAGTCAGTGAATGTTGAAATCTCTATAATGTCATTTTACTATGAACAAGACATAAACTTTGGTCAGGACAGCTGTGTAGATGAGCAGCTTATTCTAATCCTTTGAGATATATCACTACACATCCTCTTCTTAGCAGCACAAATTCAGAAAAATATTCAGATATTGCAATTTTCCTACACTGGGTATGTCCTCACCAAATGCTCAAATCCACTGTGGGCATAAAAGACTGACAGGTAGTCAGACATATTCCCTTTGTTTTACTAAGTAGAAACACAATGTGTATCACAAAGAGATCAAAAAGTACCATAGACTGTTGACATTGTGACATGCATGTGTTTCTTTAGTTCTACATCAAAATCCATATTTGTATGGTAAAAATGTGTTTTCATCAGGGTGGCATTCGGAAACACTAGGGATCCTTTGTTGTACATTATCTCTCTGACACTATATGCAGGCCCCAGAACACTGATCTGTGGCTATTTAAAAAAATGTGGAAGTTCATTCCCATGAATTGCACTTTCCTCTTTGTGTCAGTAAAATTCTTCAATATTCTCTGGCACATTAAGAACAAAGTGAACATCTTCCCTTTTAGCTGTATTGAACAAGAGTGACCCAATAGTAAGTATGGAGAGTAGACCATTGAAGTCAGGGTAGAAGCAGGAGGATTGACTTAGTGGCAGAGAGCACTGGCACTGGATCCTCTTTCAAAGGACATGGGTTCCCAGCATATACATATACATAAATATGTATGTATATGTATATATATGGCATGGTACCACTGCCTGTGGCTCCTCTTTCAAAGGACATGGGTTCCCAGCATATATATGGCATGACACCACTGCCTGTATCTACAGTTCTACAAACCATGGACCCTCTTCTTAGTTCTGTTGGTACTACATACCATTAACACAAAAGAATACATGCAGGCTTTACACCCATAAATGTAAATAAATCTTTAAGCATTTCTTTTAAAAAATAAAATGAAAATGAACCTAGAATAAAGAGAGTGGAATCTTGAAGACCTGTGCATTTGTCCAGTGAGTAGGTCCTATTAGTTGTGATCCTGTCTCTTTCTCCTGTGTGCATTTGAGTGCATCTATAGAACTGGACAAAGGCTACGTGACATGACCTCTTTTCATTTCACTGATTCTGAATATGTCCTTTACTTTGTATTGAAATATGTTCCTAGGTTTCTGAATAGACTACACCTGATTGCAATCAGTTCTCTGATCACACTCAAGAGCATTGGTGGGGTAGAAGGATGCCTACTCTAACTCTTCCTCTAGAATCTCTGCCTCATATCTTAATCATTTCATTTGATAAAATTTATACTATTCTTTTGTGTGTTTGCTTCAGTACAATGTAAATTCAAGAGCTCTCTGAGGACAGGTGACTGTATGGAATTTCCTAGAGCTGGAGATAGTTGAGGTTTTGAATTCTCCTAAGATTGTTACAGAAAACTGAACTCAGGACTTCTGGGAGAACCACAAATACTCATAACCTCTGAGCCATCTCTCAATTCCTTCTGTCTCATTTCCATACTCTATCACCTTTGTGATTCCTGTCAGCCCTTGACTTTACGTTCTGGATGATTATCTGTTTTACAATTAATCTATTGTAATTAGAGCTTTTTGAAGACAGAAATTTGCATGCATTTCTGGAAGGATGTAGTGCCTGGAAAATTCTCAGATATGTGGGTGAATGAGTGACTGACTGACTGACTGACTGAATGAATGAATGAACCAATGAATGAGTATACCAAATCACTGCCTTTAGAGACAGATCAGGATGTAGCTTAGTGGGAGTTTGGTTGGCTGCCATATACAAGGTTCTGGCAGCACACACACAAAAAATTGAATTATACTTTCATGTGTTCACTAAGACTGATTCTGAAATGCTCCTATTCCTGCATCACTGGGAGTAACCTAGTTCTACTCCAAACACTAATGGCCCCTCAACCTCGTTCCTGTTACAATGCAGAAAAAGAAATGTTTGGCTCAAGGTATCAAAGCTGCCAATTTGAACCTACCTACCATGAACCCAAGACATGTCCATGGTTTATGAACTGGGAGTTCATGAACTACTCTTTGCACGTAGGTAGTCACAGGTATGAAGGTAACAAATTTACCCTCAGCTAACAGACAGCTTGGTTCTGTCATTTCTCTTGGCACTCACTGGATTCCAAGTTCAATACTCATAAAATCCTAAGTCATTCATTGTGACACTGGGTAAATTGAGAGTCCTGTTCACAGTCCTTCAGATACATTCAGCCCATATATGTGAAAGGCTTTGATTATTTGATTACCATAAATTGTTTGTATATTGAGTTTCAGGCTCAAGTTAATGTTACCTTCTGAAATCAAATCTAACCTTCCATTTTTTTCTTCCTGAACAAGATGTTCCCTGAAGCTATGGATGACCAATATTAACATCAGCAACTGCTCCACAGAGAGCTGAGAATGCTTCCAGGGTAGACAGACAGTAGACATGTGACTGTAGACAGATGACTCATGCTTCATGTCTGCTTCCCATGTTCTGTGTGATACAAAGCAGAGAGAGCAAGGTATCATGCTCAGGACTTATTGGAAGGGACACAGAAAAACCTTCTCCTTTACATTCCAGTAGCAGAGACAGTGGCACACCAGATAACACATGATTTCATGTTGTATAGGTAGAATGGGAAGTCCTGGAATTCTGCAGAGATTTGCAAAGACGAGATTTCTTTCTGTATATCGCTTTCTCAGATATTAATGGTTAGTGAGTTTTACAATGTCTATAGGTTGAAATATGAACAATACCTATCCTTGGGTCAGGACAGCTCTCTAGATGCACAGAATCTGCTTTTATTTGCCTGAAGGAGAGACTGAACTGGACTTAATTTACTCAGTGAAGACACCTATGCAGTGGGAACACAAAAGTAAAAAAAAATACACAGGTGGTTTACATGGTGAGGCACAAGGATTTCTTCTGTTTCAACCTCAGCATACCAAATTTGCAGGGTAAAATATATCTGTTTTCATCAGGGTGGCATTCTGAAACTTTAGGGAATCCATTGCTGTACATTGTTTCTGTGACACTGTGTGCAGGCCACAACACATTGATTGGTGCCTATTACAAACTGCAAGTTCAATCCTCTCTGCCAGAGTTACCCTTTTGTATCAATAAAAGTCTTCAATATTCTCTGGTATATTAAAAACAAATTGAACATCTTCCTCCTTAGCATCATCGTGCAACAATCATCTAATAGTAAGTTGAGCAGTATGGGGAGAAGACCATTGAAAGTCAGGCTAGAACCTGGGGAGATGACTTAGTCGTTGAGAGCACTGGCTAATCTATCAAAGCATATGGGTTTCCAGCATATACCTGGCATGCCACTACTTACTGTAACTACAATCGTAGGAATCCTGGACTCCCTGCTGGGATCTGCTGGCACTATACATAGTTAACAGAAAAGAACACATCAGGCATAACACCCACAAGTGTGAGTGAACCTTTAAACTTTTCTTTAAATATAAGTTAAAAGGGAAGCTATAATGAAGACAGTGAAATCTTGAGTAGGAGAGTAGGGCCCTAGGTCCAATGCAGTTGTGTTCATTTCTCTGCCTCCATGTGTGCATCTGGGTGTGTCTATAGAACTTGATGGACAAAAGCTATATATATGGCCTCTTTTCAATCAGTGATTCTGAATTTGTCCTTTACTCTGTATTGAAATCTGTTCTCAGGTTTCTGAATAGACTATACCTGATTGCAATTTAGAACTCTGCTCAACACTCAAGAGCATTTGTGAGAAATGGTTATACCTATCTGATCTCTTCCTCTAGAATCCCTGCATCATCTTTTAATAATTTCACTTTATAAGATTTTTTATTATTTGTATGTGTATGCAAGTGCCCACTAAGGACAGGGGACTGTGTGGCATCCCCTGGAACTGGAGGCAGTTAAGGTTTTGCTATCTCCTAAGATTGTTGCTGGAAACTGAATTCATGTCATCTGGGAGAACCACAAGTTCTCTTAAGCAGTGAGCCACCTGCCCAGACTTTCTTTCATGTTTCAATGCTCTGTGCCCTTGTGGTTCCAGTAAATACTTTCCTTTACCTTCTAGAAGCCAATGTGCTTTAAAATGCATTGAAACTAGAGTTCTGTGAAGATAGGAATCTACCTGAGTTTCTTTTTTATTTAAATTACATATTTATTTACATTCCAGTAGTTACCCTCCTCAGTCCCCCTTCCCACAGTTCCTTGTTCCATTACTCCTATTGCCTCCAACAGGGTCTTCTCCCCATCACCAGGCGTCCTCTTTCTTTTGGTCTCAAGACTCTAGGGCATTAAGCTCATCTTGTCTCACTGATGCCAGAAGAATTGGACTTCTGCCACATGTGTACCAGTAGCCTCAGACCAGCCCATGTATGCTACTGGTTGGTGGCTTAGTATCTGGGTTCTGGGTTATCCTACACTACATGTCTTCCTATGGAGTCACTGTCTTTCTGCTTCTTCAGATCTTCCACTAATTCAAACATAGTTTTCCAAGACTTCAGTGCAATGGTTGAGTGTAATTATCTGCTCCTATTTCAGTCAGCTGCTGATATGGTCTCTCTGATGACAGTCATGCCAGTCTCCCATTTGTAAGCACATTATAACTTAGTAGTGTCAGGCCGTGGTATCCCCAACACCCTACCCAAGTAAGATGCCAATTTATGTCAGGTATTGGACCTCCTTTCCTTCAGTCTCTTCTGCATTTTTGTCCCTACAGTCCTTTTAGTCAGGAACGATTCTGGGTCAGGAAATTTGACTTTGGGTTAGTAAGCCAGTCCCTCCACTTGAGGTCCTTTCTGTCTCCTGGAGGTGGACTCTTGGAGGTTCTTTTCCCTAATGTTGGGCATTTTGGCTAAGGTCACCCCCCAATGAGTTCTAAGAGTCTCTCCCCTCCTGGATCTCTCATATGTTCTAGAGGATCCTCCCACCTCTGACTCCCAAAGGTTGCATATTTTCATTAATTCTTTTAGTCCTCTGGGCTTCTCTCCTGTCCCCCGAACTCCATATCTAATCCTGTTTCCATATTTTACTCACCCTTCTCTGTCCCAAACAGGTCCCTCCTTCATTCTGCCTCCTGTGATTATTTCCTTCTACTTTCTACTTGGTATTGAAACTTCCTCACTTGGGCACTTCAGTGTGTTACAGTTACTACAGTCTGTAGGTTGTATCCTAGGTATTCTGTACTTTTTGGCTAGTATCCACTTATCAGTGAGTACATATGTTGCATGTCCTTATGGGTCTGAGTTACCCCACTCAGGATGATGTTTTCTGGTTCCTTCAATTTGACTGCAAAATTCGTCATCTTCTTTTTAATGGTTGAATATTATTCCATTGTGTAAATGAACCACATTTTCCACATCTACTCTTCATCTGAGGGACATCTGGATTGTGTCCAGCTTCTGGCTATTACAAATAAAGCTGCTATGAACATGGTGGAGCCCATGTCCTTGTTGTATGGTGAGGTGTGTTTTGTATATATGCCCAGGGTTGTTGTAGATAGGATTTTAGTTAGAACTATTTCAAAATTTCTGAGGAACTGAAAGACTAGTTTCAAGAGTGGTTGTACCAGTTTGCAATCCCACCAGCACTGGAGGAGTGTTCCTCTTTCTCTACATCCTCACCAGCTTGTGCTGTCACTTGAGTTTTTGATCTTACCCATTCTGATTGGTATTACTTGGAATCTCAGGGTCATTTTGATTTGCATTTCTCTGATAAGTAAGGACCTTGAACATTTCTGTAAATGGTTCTCAGTTATTTGAGATTCTTCTGTTATGAATTCTGTTTAGCTCTGTACTCCATATTTAAATTTGTGTTATATGGCTTTTGGAGGTTGATTTCTTGAATTATTAATATATTTTGGATATTAGTACTCTGTCAAATGTAGCATTAGTAAAGATTTATTCCTAATCTTTTTTTTCTCAACAAAGTTTCTCTGTTTATCCCTGACTGTCCTGGAACTCACTCTGTAGACCAGGCTGACCTGCCTCTGCCTCCTAAGTGCTGGGATTAAAGGCCATGAACCACCACTGCCCAGCCTTTATTTCCAATCTTTAGGTTGCTTTTTTGTCCTATTGACAGTTTCTTTTGCCTTACAGAAGCTTTTCAGTTTTATGAGGTCCCATTTGTCAATTGTTGGTCTTACAGGCTGAGCCATTGGTATCCTGTTCAGGAAAATTTCCCCTGTGCTGGTGTGTATGAGGCTCTTTCCCACTTTCTCTTGTATTAGATTCAGTGTTTCTGGTTTTATGTGGAGATCATTTATCCTCCTGGACTTGAGTTTTGTGCAATGTGACAAATATGGATCTATTTTCTTTCTGCAACATACAGACCAACAGTTAGCCCATCACCATTTATTGAAGATGCTTCTTGTTTTGGACTCTTTGTCAAAGATGAAGTGTCCATGGGTGTATGAGTTTACTTCTGGGTCTTCCATTCTATTCCACTGACTAAACTGTCTGTCTCTGTATCAATGCCATGTGGTTTTTATCAACATTGCATTGTAGTGCAGTTGAGGTCAGGAATGATGATTTCCCTGAAAGTTTTTTTATTGTTGATAATTGTTTTGGTGTCTGGGGTTTTTTCCATATGAAGTCAAGATTTGCTGTTTCCATGTCTGTGAAGAATTGTGCAGGTATTTTTATGGGGATTGTATTGAATCTATAGATAGCTTTTGGTAAGATGGCCACGTTCACTATATTAATCTTACCTATCCATGTGCATGGGAGATATTTTCATTTTCTGAGGTATTTTTCTATTTCTTTTTTTCAGAGATTTGAATTTCTTGTCCATCAAATCTTTCACTATCTTGGTAAGAGTTATACCAATATATTTTATAATAATTGGGGCTATTGTGAAAAGTGTTGTTTCCATAATTTCTTTATCAGGCTCTTTCTCATTAATACAAAGGAAGGCTACTGATTTGAGTTAATTTTATATCCTGCCACTTTGCTGAACTTGTTTATTAGCTGTAGGATTTCTCTTGTGGAATTTTTGGGGCTGCTTATGTATACTATACTATTATCTGCAAATAGTTATACTTTGACTTCTTCCTTCCCAGTTTGTATCCCCTTGTTATCCTTTTGTTGTCTAATTGCTCTAGCTCGAACATACAATAGTATATTGAATAGATAGGGCAAGAGTGGGCAACCTTAGATTGCCCATATTTTATTAGGATTGCTTCTAGTTTCTCTCCATTAAATTTGATGTTGGCTGTCATTTTGCTATATATTGTTTTTATTATATTTATGTAGGCTCCTTGAGTTCCTGATCTCTGTAGGACTTTTAACATGAAGGGCTGTTGTATTTTGTTGAAGGTATTTTTAGATTCTAATGAGATGAATATGTTTTTTCCCTTGAGTTTGTTTATATAGTGATTTACGTTGATGGATTTTCACATATTGAACAATCCTTGCATCTTTGGGATGAAGCCTACTTCATCGTGGTGAATGATGGTTTTGATGTGTGTTTGGATACTATGTGAAAGAATTTTATTGAGTATTTTTGCATTGATATTCATAAGCAAGATTGTTTTGAAGTTCTTCTCTTTCTTTGTTGGGTCTTTGTTGTTTGTGTGGTTTAGGTATCTGAGAAACTGTGGCTTCATAGAACGAATTAGGTAGTGTTCCTTCTGTTTCAATTTTGTGTAATAGTTTGAGGAGTATTGGTATTAGCTTTTCTTTGAAGCTCTGGTAGAATTCTGCACTAAAACCACATGGTCCTGGGATTTTTTTGAATAGGAGAGTTTTGATGAAAATTTATATTGCCTTGGGGGTTATGGGACTAATCAAATAGTTTAGATTATTTAATTTGACTTTAATACATGTAATCTGTCAAGAAAATCTTGTATTTCATGTACACTTTCCAGTTTTGTAGAGTATATGCACTTGTAGTAGGTTTTGATGATTTTTAAAATTTCCTGAGTTTCTGTTATACCTCCCTTTTCATTTCTGATTTTGTTAATTTTGATACTGTCTCTGTGCCCTTTAGTTAGTCTGACTAAGGTTTTAAATCTCTTGTTAAGTTTCTCAAAGAAGTAGCTCTTGGTTTTCTTGATTCTTTGTATCATTCTCCTTCTTTCTTTTTTATTTTATTGGTTATTTTAATTACTTCCATTACAAATGTTATCTCCATTTGCAGTTAAACCCCTTCATCTCCCCCATCCTTTTTACTTCTACAAGAGTGCTACCACTCCCACCCACTCTTCCTGCCTCAGAGCTCTAGCATTTCCCTACACTGGGAGATCAAATCTCCACAGGACCAAGGGGCCCCCATCCCTTTGATGCCAGATAAGGCAATCCTCTGCTACATATGCACCTGGAACCATGGGTCCCTCCATGTGTATTCTTTTGTTGGTGGCTTACTCCCTGGGAGCTTTTTTGTGGTTGGTTGATAGTGTTTTTCCTGTGGGATTGCTAACCCATTGAGCACCTTCAATCCTTCCCCTAACTCCTCCATTGGGCTACCCAAGCTTAGTCCCATAGTTGACTGTGTACATCCACATCTGATTTGGTCAGGCTGTGGCAGAGATTCTCAAGGGATAGTGATACCAGGTTCATGTCAGAAAGTACTTCTTGGCATCAGCAATAGTGTCTGTGTTTAGTGTCAGCAGGAGGGATGGATCCCTAGATATAGCAGTCTCTGAATGGCTTCCTTCAGTCTCTGCTCTACTCCTTGTCTGTGCATTTTATTTGCTAGGAGTAATCCTGGATTAATATTTAGAGATATGTAGGCGGCCCCATCCTTCAACCATGGGTCATACCTATCTACTGGATATGGTCTCTACATGTTTTCTCTCTCCTTTGTTGGGTATTTGGCTGATGTCATCCCTGTTGGGTCCTGGTAAATTCTTGGGTTCCTGGCATCTGGGACTTTGTAGTGGCTACCTCAATTCCATACCCCCAGTGCTACACAGCTATATTCAATTTCCTGACCCACTGTACTTTTCTCCCATCTCCTCCCACACTTTATTCTGCCCCCCTTTTTGCTTTCCGCTCTCTCACTTCCAGATTCCACCCTCCCTCTTCTTCCCTCTTTCCCCTTTTGAGTAGGACTGAAGCATCCACACTTTGGTCTTTCATCTTCTTGGATTTCCTATAGTTTTTGAGTTGTATTGTGGGTACCCTGAAGTTTGTTTTGTTGTTGTTGTTGTTTTACTAATATCGCCTTGTCAGTGAGTTCATACCATGTGTGTTGTTTTGTGACTAGGTTACCTCATTCAGGATCATATTTTCTAGTTCCATCCATTTGTCTGTGAATTTTATGATGTCATTGTTTTTAATAGATGAGTATTACTCCATTGTGTAAATGCACCAGATTTTCTGTATCCATTCCTCATTTGAGGAACATCTGGATTGTTTCCAGCTTCTGGCTATTATGAATAAGGCTGCTATGAACATACTGGAGCATTTGTCCTTATTATGTGTTGGATCATGTTTTGGGTATATGCCCAGGAGGGGTATAGCTGGGTCCTAAGGAAGTATTATGTCCAATTTTCTGAGAAACCACCAAACTGATTTCCAGAGTGCTTGTACCAGTTTGCAATTCCACCATTAATGGAGTGGTGTTCCTTCTTCTCCACATCCTTGCCAGGATCTGCTGTCAGTCACCTGAGTTTTGAACTTAGTCATTCTGACTGGTGTGAGTTGGAATCTCCAAGTCATTTTGGTTTGCCTTTCTCTGATGACTAAGGATGTTAAACATTTCTTTAGGTGCTTCTTAGCCATTTAAGATTCCTCAGTTGAGAATTTTTTTGTTTATCTCAGCATCCAATTTTTAATGTGGTTATTTGGTTCTCTGAAGTTTAACTTCTTGTATTCTTTGTATATTTTGGATATTCGCTCTCTATTAGATGAAGGGTTGGTAAAGATCTTTTCCCAATCTGTTGGTGGCCATTTTGTCCTATTGACAGAGTCCTTTGCCTTACACAAGCTTTTCAATTTTATGAGGTCCTGTTGGTCATTTATTGATCATATGGCCTGAGCCATTGGTGTTCTGTTCTGGAAAATTTCCCCTGTGCCAATATGTTCAAGGTTCTTTCCCACTCTCTCTTCTATTAGATTCTGCATATCTGGTTTTATGTGGAGGTCATTGATCCACTTAGACTTGACCTTTGTAAAAGGTTAAAAGAATGGATCAATTTTCATTCCTCTACATGCTCACCACCAGTTGAATCAGCACCATTTTATAAAAAAATGCTGTCTTTTCCCCACTTGATTGTTTTGGCTTCTTTTTCAAAGATAAAGTGACCATAGGTGTGTGGGTTCATTTCTGGGTCTTCAGTTCTATTCCATTAATCAACATGTGTGTCCCTGCACCAATACCATATGGTTTTATTACTATAGATCTGTAGAACAGCTTGAGGTTAGGAATGGTGATTCTACCAGAAGTTCTTTTATTGTTGAGAATGGTTTCCACTATCCTGAGTTTTTTGTTATTCCAGATGATTTTGAGAATTGTTCTTTTTATCTCTTTGAAGAATTGAGTTGGGATTTTCATAGGTGTCTTCCTTAGGGTTTTACTGCTGCGTACCATGACCAAGGCAAGTCTTATAAAGGACAACATTTAATTGGGGATGGCTTACAGGTTCATAGCTTCACTCCATTATTATCAATGTGGGAGTACAGCAGCATCTAGGCAGGCATGGTGCAGGCAGAGGTGAAAGTTCTACATCTTCATGTAAAGCCTGCTACTGGAAGACTGACTACCAGAAAGCTAGGGTGAGGGTTTTAATCCCACACCCACAGTGACACAGCTACTCCAATAAGGCCACACCTACAAATAGCATCACTCTCTGGGACAAGCATATTAAAACCATGACTATATGTATTGCATTGGATCTGTAGTTTGCTTTTGGTCAGATGGCAATTTTTACTATGGTAATCCTGCTGATTCATGAGCGTGGGGGATATGTCCGCCTTTTGAGGTCTTCTTTGATTTCTTTTTTGAGAGTCATAAAGTTCTTGTCATACAAATCTTTCACTTTCTTGGTTAGAATCACACCAAAATTGTGACTATTGTGAAGGGTCTTTCCCTAATTTCTTTCTCAGCCTGTTTATCGTTTCAGTAGAGGAAAACTACTGAATCCTTTAGTTAATTTTATATCCAGCCACTTTGATGAAGTTGTTTATTAACTGTAGGAGTTCTTTTGTGGATTTTTGGGGACACTCATGCATACTATTATATCAGACACAAATAGTGGTATTTGACTTCCCCCTTTCCAATTTGTATCCCTTTGATTTCCTTTTGTTGCCTAATTGCTCTGGTTAAGGACTTGGAGAGCTATACTGAATAGATAGGGAGTGTGTACAGCCTTGTCTTGTTCCTGGTTTTTGTGGAATTGCTGCAAATTTCTCTCCATTTAGTTTGATTTAGTTGGCTATTGGTTTGTTGTATATTGCTTTTATTATATTTAGGTATTGATATTGAATTCCTAATTACTCCAAATATTTTAACACGAAGGGGTGTTGTATTTTCTCAAAGACTTTTTCAGCATCTAATGAGGTGATCATGTGTTTGTTTTATTTGAGTTTGTTTATATAATGGATTATATTGTTGGTTATCCATATATTATATCAACCCTGCATCCCTGGGATGAAGCCTACTTGATCATGGTGAATGATAATTTTCTTATGTCCTTGGATTTGGTTAGTGAGAAATTTATTGAGTATTATTTCCTCAATTTTCATGAGAGAAAGTGGTCTGAAGTTCTCTTTCTTTGTTGCGTCTTTGTGCAGTTTAGGTATCAGTGTAACTGTGGCTTCATAGAACACATAGTGTAGAGTTTCTTCTGTTTCTATTTTATGGAATAGTTTGATAAGTATTGGGATCAGATCTTCTTTGGAAGTCTGAGAAAAATCTACACTAAAACCATCTGGTCCTGGACTTTCTTTTTTGTTGTTGTTGTTGTTGTTGTTGTTGTTGTTGTTGTGAGAAATTTAATGACTGCTTCTATTTCATGAGGGGATATGCTACTGTTTAGATGACATATCTGATCCTGAATTAACTTTGGTACATGATATCTGTCTAGAAAATTATCAAATTCTTCCAGATTTTCACGTTTTGTTGAGTATAGCTTTCTGTAAATAGAATCTGATTTTTTGTTTGAAAATTTTCACTTCCTATTCTTATGTCTCCCTTTTCATTTCTGATTTTCTTACTTTGGATACTGTCTCTGTGTCCCCTGGTTAGTCTGGCTAAGGTTTTACCTACACTCAGGATGATACTCTCCAGATCCATTAATTTCCCTAAGAATTTCATAAATTCATTGTTTTTAGTAGCTGAGTAGTACGCCATTGTGTAGATGTACCACAATTTCTGTATCCATTCCTCTGTTGAGGGACATCTGGGTTGTTTCCAGTTTCTGACTATTATAAATAAGGCAGTTATGAACATGGTGGAGCATGTGTCCTTATTACCTGTTGGAGCATCTTCTGAGTATATGCCCAGCAGTGATATAGCTGGGTCCTCCGATAGTACCATGTCCAATTTCCAGAGGAACCACCACACTGATTTACAGAGTGGTTGTACCAGCTTGCAATCCCACCAGCAATGAAGGAGTGTGTTTCTTTCTCCACAACCTCTCCAGCATCTGCTGTCACCTGACTTTTGATCTTAGCCATTCTGACTGGTATGAGGTGGAATCTCAGGGTTGTTTTGATTTACATTTCCCTGATGCCGAAGGATGTTGAACATTTTTTAGGTTCTTCTCAGCCATTCGGTATTCCTTAGTTGAGAATTCTTTGTTTAGCTCTGTACCCCAGTTTTTTTAATAGGGTTATTTGGTTCTCTGGAGTCTACCTTCTTAAGTTCTTTGTATATATTGGATACTAGCCCTTTATCAGATATAGGAGTGGTAAAGATCTTTTCCCAATTTTTTGGTTGCTGTTTTGTCCTACTCACAGTGTCTTTTGCCTTACAGAAGCTTTGCAGCTTTATGAGGTCCCATTCGTCAATTCCTGATCTTACAGCATAAGGTATTGGTGTTCTGTCCCGGAAATTTTCCCCCGCGCATTTGTGCTTGAGGCTCTTCCCCACTTACTTTTCTATTAGTTTCAGTGTATCTGTTTTGATGGGGATGTCCTTGATCCACTTGGACTTGAGCTTTGTACAGGGAGAAAGGAAAGGATCGATTTGCATTCTTCTACTTCTAACTGCCTGTTGAGCCAGCACCATTTGTTGAAAATGCTTTTTTCCACTGGATGGTATTAGCTCCTTTGTCAAAGATTATGTGGCCATATGTGTGTGGGTTCATTTCTGGGTCTTCAATTCTATTCCATTGATCTACCTGCCTGTCACTGTATCAATACCATGCAGTTTTTTTTTTTTTGTTTTGTTTGTTTGTTTTTTTTTTCACAATCGCTTTGTAGCACAGCTTAAGGTCTGGGATGGTGATTCCCCCAGAGGTTCCTTTATTGTTGAGAATTGTTTTGACTATCCTGGGCTTTTTGTTATTCCAGATGAGTTTTCAAATTGCTTTCCAATTCTGTAAAGAATTGAGTTGGGATGTTGATAGGTATTGCATTGAATCTGTAGATTGCTTTTGGCAAGATGGCCATTTTTACTATATTAATCCTGCCAATCCACGAGCTGGGAGATCTTTCCATCTTCTGAAATCTTCAATTTCCTTCTTCAGAGACTTGAATTTTTTTCAAACAGATCTTTCACTTGCTTAGTTAGAGTCATACCAAGGTATTTTACATTATTTGTGACTATTGTGAGGGTGTTGCTTCCCTAATTTCATTCTCTACCTGTTAATCCTTTGTGCAGAGGAAGGCCACTGATTTGCTTGAGTTAATTTTATATCCAACTCCTTTGCTGAACTTGTTTATCAGGTTTAGGAGCTCTCTGGTGGAATTTTGGGGTCACTTAAGTATACTATCATATCATTAGCAAGTAGGGATAATTTGACTTCCTCCTTTCCAATTTATATCCCTTTGATCTCCTTTTGCTGTCTAATTGCTCTGGTTAGGACTTTAAGTACAATATTGAATAGGTAGGGAGAGAGTGGCCAGCCCTGTCTAGTCCTTGATTTTAGTGGGATTGTTTCAAGTTTCTCTCCGTTTAGTTTGATGTTGGCTACTGGTTTGCTGTATATTGCTTTTACTATGTTTAAGTATGGGCCTTGAATTCCTGATATTTCAAAAACTTTTATCATGAAGGGCTGTTGGATTTTGTCAAATGCTTTCTCAGTATCTAATGAGATGATCATGTGTTTTTTTTTTGAGTTTGTTTACATAGTGAAACACATTGATTGATTTCTGAATATTGAACCATCTCTGCATCCCTAGGGTGAAGCCTGCTTGATCATGATGAATGATCGTTTTGATGTGTTCTTGGATTCGTTTTGCAAGAATTCTATTGACCATTTTTGCATTAATATTCATAAGGGAAATTTGTCTGAAGTTTTCTTTCTTTGTTAGGTATTTGTGTGGTTTAGGTATAAGAGTAATTGTGGCTCCATATAACGAATTGGGTAGAGTACCTTCTGTTTGTATTCCGTGGAGTATTTTGAGGAGTATTAGTATTAGGTCTTCTTTGAAAGTATGATAATACTCTGCAATAAACCCATCTGGTCCTAGCTTTTTTTTTTGGTTGGGAGAATATTAATGACTGTTTCTATTTCCGTAGCAGATATGAGACTGTTTAGATCATTGATCTGATCTTGATTTAACTTTGGTACCTGGTATCTGTCTAGAAAATTGTCCATTTCATCCAGGTTTTCCACTTTTGTTGAGTGTAGACTTTTGTACTAGGACATCATGACTTTTTGGATTTCCTCAGTATCTGTTGTTATGTCTCCCTTTTCATTTCTGATCGTGTTAATTAGAATAATATCTCTGTGCCCTCTAGTTAGTCTGGCTAAGCGTTTATCTATTTTGTTGATTTTCTCAAAGAACCAGCTCCTGGTTTAGTTGATTCTTTGTATAGTTCTTTTTATTTCTATTTTGTTGATTTCAGCCCTGAGTTTGATTATTTCCTATCTTTGGCTCCTCTTGCGTGAATTTGCTTCTTTTTGTTCTAGAGCTTTCAGATGTGCTGTCAAATTGCTGGTATATGCTCTCTCCAGCTTCTTTTTGGAGGCACTTAAAGCTATGAGTTTTCCTCTTAGGACTGCTTTCATTGTGTCCCATAAGTTTGTATATGTTGTGGCTTCATTTTCATTAAACTCTAGAAACTCATTAATTTCTTTCTTTATTTCGTCCTTGACCAAGTTATCATTGAGTAGAGTGTTGTTGAGTTTCATGTATGTGTGGCCATTCTATTATTTATATTGTTATTGAGGAGCATCCTTAGTCCATGGTGATCTGATAGGATGTAAGGAATTGTTTCAATTTTGTGGTATCTGTTGAGGCTTGATTTGTGGCCAATTATATGGTCAATTTTGGAGAAGGTACCATGAAGTGCTGAGAAGAAGGTATATTCTTTTGTTTTAGGATAAAAGTTCTATAGATATCTGTTAAATCCATCTGTTTCATAACTTCTGTTAGTATCACTGTGTATTTGTTTAGTTTCTGTTTCCATGATTTGTCCATTGCAGAAAGTAGGTGTTGAAGTCTCCCACTATTATTGTGTGTGGTGCAATGTGTGCTTTGAGGTTTAGTAAAGTTTCTTTTATGAATGTAGATGCCTTTGCATTTGGAGCATAGAGGTTCAGAATTGAAAGTTCCTCTTGGCAGATCATACCTTTGATAAATATGAAGTGTCCCTCCTTATCTTTTTTGATCATTTTATGGTGAAAGTCGATTTTATTAGATATTAGAATGGCTACTTCAGCTTTTGTCTTGGACTACTGGCTTGGAGTATTCTTTTCCATCCTTTTATTCTGAGGTAGTGTCTGTCTTTGTCACTCAGGTGGATTTCCTGTGTGCAACAAAATGTTGGGTCTGGTTTACTTAACCAGTCTGATAGTCTTTGTCTTTTTATTAGAGAATTGAGTCCATTGATATTAAAAGATATGAAGGGAAAGTAATTGTTCCTTCCTGTTATTTTTGTTGTTAGAGTTGGAAATCTGTTCATATGGCTTTCTTCTTTTAATTTTGTTAGAAAATTACTTTTTTGCTTTTTCTAAGAGGTAGTTTCCCTCCTTGTGTTGAAGTTTCCCATTTATTACCCTTTGAAAGGCTGGATTTGTGGAAATATATTGTGTAATTTTGGTTTTGTCATGGAATACTTTGGTTTCTCCATTTATGGTAATTGAGAGTTTTGCTGGGTATAGTATCCTGGGCTGGCATTTGTGTTCTCTTAAAGTTTGTATGACATCAACCTAGGAACTTCTGGCTTTCATAGTCTCTGGCGAGAAGTCTGGTGTAATTCTGATAGGCTTGCCTTTATATGTTACTTGACATTTTTCCCTCACTACTTTTAATAATCTTTCTTTGTTTTGTACATTTGGTGTTTTAACTATTATGTATCAGGAGGTATTTCTTTTCTGGTCCAGTCTATTTGAAGTTCTATAGGCTTATTGTATGTTCATGGGCGTCTTTTTCTTTAGGTTAGGGAAGTTTTTTTTCTATAATTTTGTTGAAGATATTTACTGGCCCTTTAAGTTAGAGGTCTTCACTCTCTTCTATACCTATTATCCTTAGGTTTGGTCTTCTCATTGTGTCCTGGATTTCCTGGATGTTTTCAGTTAGGAGCTTTTTGCATTTTGTGTTTTCTTTGACTGTTGTGTCAATGTTTTCTATGGTATCTTCTGCACCTGAGAGTCTCTCTTTTATCTCTTGTATTCTGTTTGTCATGCTTGCATCTATGGTTCCTGACTTCTTTCCCAGGATTTCTATCCCCAGAGTTGTCTCTCTTTGTGATTTCTTAACTGGTTGTATTTTCATTTTTAGGTCCTGGATGGTTTTGTTCAATTCCTTCACCTGTTTGTGTTTTCCTGTAATTCCTTAAGGTATTTTTGAGTTTGCTCCTTAAGGGCTTCTACTTGTTTACTCGTGATCTCCTGTAATTCTTTTTTTAAATTATGTAATCAGATTTATATAACAATAAGATCACAATTTGCAAGATACCAAAGCAATAGTTTCAGGGCCAATTGATAATGACAAAAGCTTTACCCCAATTTCCTCATTAAGGGCTTGTACCTCTTTACCTGTGTTCTCCTGTATTTCTTTAATTATTCACGTCCTTCTTAAATTCCTCTAGCACCATTGTGAGATATGATTTTAGATCCAAATCTTGCTTTTCTGGTGTTTTGGGATATCCAGAACTTGCTGTGGTGGGAATACTAGGTTCTTATGAAGCCAAGCAGTCTTGGTTTCTATTGCCAAGATTCTTGTGTTTGCATTTCTGTTGATCTTTGGTGTTAGATTTTTCTTGCTGTCTCAGGCTGGAGCTTGTTCCTCCTGCAGGTCTGTAAGCCTATGTCGTCACTTCTTGGAGATGAGCTCTCCTCTGGTAAAACTTGAGCACAGATGGCTGTGGATCAGTTGTCCCTCCTGAGTCCTGGTGTCAGAGCACACCCTGGAGACAGGATCTCCACTTGCAGGAAAGGTGCAGAGAGAGCTGTGGCTCTGTTGTCCCTCCTAAGTGTGGTCTGAGGTAGAAAGGATCCTGACCCAGCTGACCTGCCACTTGTGAGACCTGTGCCTCCCGGTTGATCCCACCTTAGAAAGTCACCAGAGAGAAAAAGGTGGATCTCACCCTAGTCCCTGGGTTAGAGCACTCCCTGGAGGCAAGCTCCTCGTTTGTAGGGAAGGGGCAGAGAGGGCTGTGCACCAGCCACCTTCACTCCTAGGTGTAGAGGGAGGTAGACAGGCTCCTGTCCCGGCTGCCCTGCCACTTGTGAGGCCTGTGCCTCCTGGCTGGTCCTGCCTTAGAAAGTCGCCAGAGGGAAAATTCTTAAATTTCTTTATTTCTTTCCTGACCAGGTTTTTAGTGAGTAGAACCTTTTTCAGCTTCCACGTATATGTGGGTTTTCTGTTGCTTTGTTGTTATTGAAAACCAACTTTAGTTCTTTGTGATCTGATAGTATGCATGGGATTATTGCAATCTTCTTGTATAGATTTAGGCTTTTTTGTGTCCAATTATATGAGCAATTTTGGTTAAGGTACCTTAAGGTGCTGAGAAGAAGGTATAATCCTTCATTTTAGGGTGATATTTTCTGCAGATATCTGTTAAGTCCATTTGATTCATAACTTCTATTAGTTTTGTTATATCTCTCTTTACTTTCTGTTTTCATTTTCTGTCCATTGATGAGGTTGGGGTGTTACAGTCTCCTCCTATTATTGTGTAAAATGCAATGTGTGTTTTGAAGTTCAGTAATGTTTCTTTTACAAATGTCAGTGCCCTGGAATTTGGGGCATAGATGTGTAGAATTGAGAGTTAATCTTGGAAGATTTTCACTTCGATGAATATGAAATATCCTTCCCCATCTTTTTGATAACTTTGTTGAAAGTCTATCTTATTGGATACTAGAATTGCCAATCCAGCTTGTTTCTCTAGACTATTTGCTTAGAATTATTTTCCAGCGACTTTCCTTGTGGTAGTAACTGTCTTTGCCACTGAGGTGTGTTTCCTGTATACAGCAAAATGCTGGGTCTTGTTTACATATCAAGTCTGTTATCTTATGTCTATTTATTAGGTACTTGAGTCCATTGATTTTTGAGAGATACTAAGGAACAGTGATGATTGCTTCCTGTGACTCTTGTAGTTAGATGTAGAATTACATTTGTGTGGTTTTTTTGAGAAAGGTTTTTCTCTGTGTAGCCTAGGCTGACCTCAAACTCAGAAATCTGCCTGTCTCTGCCTCCCAAGTGATGGAATTAAAGACATACTTCACCACTGCCTAGCTGGTTTTCTTCTTTTGAGTATGTCGTGAGATTAATTTCTTGGTTTTTTTTTTTTTTTTTTTTTGTCAGATTTAGTTTTCTTTCTTGTGTTGTAGCTTTACTTCTACTATCCTCTGCATGGCTGGACTAGTGGAAAGATGTTATTTAAATTTTGTTTTCTCATAGAATGTCTTGGTATCTCCATCTATGGTAATTGAAAGTTTTGCTGGATATAGTAGGCTGGGCAGGCATTTTTGTTTGTGTATGGCCTATATGACATCTGCCCAAAATCTTCTAGTTTTCCAAGTCTCTGTTGAGAAGTCTAGTGTAATTCTGATTGGTCTGCTTTTAAATGTTACTTGATTATTTTCCTTTACCACTTTTAATATTCTTTCTTTGTTCTGTGCATTTGGTATTTTGATTATTATGTAAGAGGAAGAATTTCCTTTTTGGTTCAATCTGTTTAGTGTTCTATAAGCTTCTTGTATGTTCATGGGCCTCTCTTTCTTTATCTTAGGGATGTTTTCTTCTATACCTTTTTGAAGAAGTTTACTGGTCCTCTGAGTTTGGAGTCTTTGCTATCTTCTCTACCTATTATTCTTAAGTTTGGTCTTTCATGTGTCCTGTATTTTCTGAACTTTTTGAGTTAGGAACTCTTTGCCTTTTTTATTTTCTTTGTTGTGTCAATGTGTTCTATGGTATCTTCTAGTCCTGAGATTCTCTCTTCTATCTCCTGTATTCTGTTCATGATGCTTGCATCTATGGCTCTTGATCCCTTGCCTATGTTTCCCATTTCTACTGTTGTTGACCTCTGAGTTTTCTTTAATGTTTCTGTTTCCATTTTTAGATCCTGGATGGTTTTGCTCAATTCCTTCACCTGTTTGATTGTGTTTTCCTTTATTTCTTTAAGAGATTTATGTGTTTCCTCTTTAAGGCTTCCATTTGTTTATCCATGTTCACCTGTATTTCTTTAAGGGACGTATTTATGTCCTTCTTAGAATCCTCTATCATATTCAGGAGATGGGATTTTATATTTGAATCTTGCTTTTCAGGTGTCTTGGGGCATCCAGAGTTCACTGTGTTGAGTCAACTGGGTAATGATGTTGCTAAGTAGTAGTGGTTTCTGTTGCTTATGATCTTGTGCTTGCCTCTCATCATCTGGTTATCTCTAGTGCTAACTGGTCTTGCTGTCTCTTACTAGAGCCTGTCCCTCCTGTGACACTGGTTGTATCAGAGCTCCTTAGAGTCCAGCTGTCTCTGTGATCCTGTGATTCTTGTTGTGGCAGAGGTCCTGTGTTGTGGATGGGCCTGGTGCTGTTCTTGTGAATAAGTAAAGAAGCCAATCACTAGGTGAATAAGCTGGACTTCCATAGTGGAGGGAGGAAGATAGGTTGCAGGAGAGAGTTAGGTCCTTTTTGGAAAGGAACCACAAAGGGGTAAGATGTAGCTACTAGAGTTTCACAGTATCATGGTTAATCCATAATGATGCACCACCAGAGGAATCAGATTTTAATAAGGCTCACAAGATTAGGTTTTAGTTGTTGTATCCAGATATTGAGTTACCATTGTTTCTGAACTAAGTTTGTGTTGTGTTTTCCTTTACTGAGCTACTCATCTGGGTTCAAGAAAGAAAGGTATGGCAGCAAAGTATGGGTTTGCCAGATGTGCACTTCAAAGACCATGGGGGATTTGAAGCATGGGGTTGGAGTGGTAATGATCCACCAGTGGGAACCTAGCAAGCTGGATAGAGACATTTTGGGAGATCCAGGCCAGAGAGTCTCCATAAGATAAAACAGGTTGGCCATTGCCCATCAGTGCTTGGCCAGCCAGGCCTCCAGGGCAGAGGTACAAGCTCAGGAACATGGAAATTTATTTTTAATATTTCTTACAACAGTCCCAAGAGTTAAGCTCCCTGTGAGATTGTGAGTTTGTAGTTTGTCCAAGCTCTGGTGGTCCTATGATCCTTGGTATTGTCAGAGCTCCTGTGATCCTGAGTTTGTCAGAGCTCATGTGATCCTGAGTGTGTCAAAGCTCCTGTGATCTTGGGTGTGTCAGAGGTCTTGGAAGTCAAGATCCCTCTGATTGTTGTAGGAGTGGGTAGGGAGCCACAGCCATGGGGCCACTCTGGGTGAAGGTGCAAATCAGAAGGAATGTACATATGGCTGGGTTGGGTTCCTGTGTCACTGGTTCCCAGGGGGTCACAGCTATGCCAGGTGTTGGGGCAGATTTTACCCATTCTCATGAGACCCTGGTGTGTCAGAGATCCTGGGAGTCAAGCTTTCTCTGGGTGTTGCTGGAGTGTATGGGGAGCCAGATCCTTGGGTTCACTCCTGGCGCAGGTGCAAACAAGAAGTAATGTTTGCCTATGTCTGGGTGGTGATTCCTCCATCCTGGACCCTGAGATCCTGGTATGTCAGAGCTTCTGGCAGTCAAACTTTGTCTAAGTATTGCTGGAGTGGGTGAGGAGCCAGCATTCTCTTTGTTTCTAAATGGTTGGTTTCATCCCTGTTTTCAACTATTTCCAGCCATAAATGCCTTTTGGGTGTGTTTGCTTCTTTCTATTTTAGAGATATCAGGTGTCCTGTTTAGTTTCTTGAGAGGATCTCTCCACTTTCTTTATGAAGGCACTTAATGCTATGAATTTTCCTCTTAACACTGCTTTTACTGTGTCCCATAAATTTGGTATATGACGTCTATTCTTTTTCAGTGAGTTCTTTGAAGTTTTTACTTTCATTATTTCTTCCCTAAGTTATCATTGAGTAAAGAGTTGTTTAGTTTCCTTGAGTGTGTAGGCTTTCTGTTGCTTTTCTTGTTATTGAAGTCTAGCTTTAATTCATGGTGATCTGATAGAATGCATGGTATTATTCCAATCCTCTGGTATCTATTGAGGTTTGTTTTATGTCTGATTATATGGTCAGTTTTGGAGAAGGTACCATGAGGTGCTGAGAAGAAGGTATATTCTGTTGTTTTGGGGTAAAATGTTCTGTAGAAATCTGTTAAATCTATTTGGTTAATAATTTCTGTTAGTTTCATTTTGTCTCTGTTTAGTTTCTGTTTCAATGACCTGTCCATTGATGAGAGAGTTATGTTGAAGTCTCCCACTATTACTATATAAGGTTCATTGTGTGTCTTGAGCTTTAGTAAAGTTTCTTTTATGAAGGTGGATATCCTTGCATTTGGGGCATATATGTTCAGAATTGAAATATCCTCTTGGTGGGTTTTAACTTTGATGAACATGAAATGTCCCATCTGCATTTCATTTGATAATTTTTGGTTTGAAGTCTTTTATATTGGATATTTCAAGGGCAACTCCAGATTGGTTTTTTTTTTTTTTTTTTTTTTTTCGAGACAAGGTTTCTCTGTATAGCCCTGGCTGTCCTGGAACTCACTCTGTAGACCAGGTTGGCCTCAAACTCAGAAATCCTCCTGCCTTTACCTCCCAAGTGCTGAAATTAAAGGTGTGTGCCACCACCGCTCGGCCAGATTGTTTTTTGGGACCATTTGCTTGAGAAGGTTTTTCACAGCCTTTTACTCTGATATAGTGCCTGTCTTTTTCATGAAGGTGTGTTTCTTTTATATGGCAAAATGCTGAATGCTGCTCAAGTCTACAGTCTCCCAGCCTGTGTCTTTTTATTGTGGAATTGAGTCCATTGATGTTAGGATATATTAAAGAAAGATGATTGTTAGTTTCTGTTATCTCTGTTACTGGAGATAGTATTATGTTAGTACTATTTTCTTTTGAGTTTGTTGTGGACTATTTACTTTGTTGTATTTTCTTAGGTCTAGTTACCCTATTTGTGTTGGGTATTTTGTTCCAGTGTTTTCTATAAGGCTGAATTAGTAGACAGATATTACTTAAATTTGGTTTTGTCATGGAATATCTTGGTTTCTCCATCTATGGTGATTGAGGGTTTTGCTGGGTATAGTATCTTGGGATGACTTTGTGTTCCTTTAGAGTATGTAATATATTTGGCCAGGATCTTCTGGCTTGTAGAGTCTTTGTGGAGAAGTCTTATATAATTATTCTGATAAGTCTGCCTTTATTTTGCTTGATTATTTCCCTTATAGCTTTTAATAATCTTCAATTATTCTAACATTTAATGTTTTGATAATTATGTGATGAGAGGATTTTTTTTTCCGGTCCAATCTATTAGGTTTTGAAGGCTTCACGTACATTTAAGGCCCTCTCTCTCTCTCTCTCTCTCTCTCTCTCTCTCTCTCTCTCTCTCTGGTTTTTCGAAACAGGGTTTTTCTAGATTGCCATGGCTGTCCTGGAACTCACTCTGTAGACCAGGCTGGCCTCGAACTTAGAAATCCACCTGCCTCTGCCTCCCAAATGCTGAGATTAAAGGTGTGCACCACCACAACCCAGCTGGCTATCTTTTTCTTTAGGTTATGGAAGTTTTCTTCTAGAATTTATTGAAGATGTTCCCTGGCTCTTAGAGCAGGTATTCTTCCCTCTTTTCTATTTCTATTATTCTTAGGTTTGATATTTTTATTGTGTCCTGAATTTCCTGGATATTTTGGGTTAGGAGCTTTTTCTGTTTTAAATCTTGAGGGTGGGGGTGGGGTTCAAGACATGGATTCTCTGTGTAGCCCTGGCTGTCCTGCAACTCACTCTGTAGACCAGGCTAGCCTCAAACTCAGAAATCTGCCTGCGTCTGCCTCTCAAGTGCTGGGATTAAAGGCATGTGCCACCATTGCCAGTCCATTTTCTATTTTCTTTAACAAACTTGTTGATATTTTCTATGGTATCTTCTACATCTGAGATTCTCTTTTTTATCCCTTATATTCTGTTAGTGATGCTTGCATTTGCAATTCCTGATCTCTTTCTTAACTTTTCTATCTCTGTGTTTGCCTCCCTTTGTGGTTTCTTTACTGTTTGTATTTCCATATTTAATTTTTGCACTGTTTTTTTAAAATTCCTTCATCTACTTAATTGTATTTACCTGTATTTTTTAAAGATATTTATTTGTTTCTTCTTTAATGGTTTCTATCTGTTTCCTTGTATTTTCCTGTATTTCTTCATGGGAGTTTTGATATCCTTCTTAAAGTCCTTTACCATCTTCATGGAATGGGATTTTAGGTCATCATCTTGCTTTTAGTGCATGTTAGGGAATCCAGGGGTTGATGTGGTGAGAGAACTGGGATCCAATGGTGTCAAATTGCACAGATTTATGACACTTTTGATCTTGTGCTTGTCTCTGGGCATCTGGTTCTCTCTAGTGTTAACTGTCCTGGGTGTCTCTGATTGAAACTTTTCTTCTTGAAGGCAGACAGAGCTCTGCAACCTGAGTTTAAGCTGGTTTCCTTTAAGGCAGGCAGTGCTGTCTCTGATTACAAGTGGCCTCCTATGTTTCTGTTTAGAGTAGGCCTCCTGTGTTACTACAAAACTCCTGTATTGTTGGTTGCTGTCAACCTCCTGGGAACTTCACAGGCTGCAGTGTTTTGGCAGGTATCTGTCAGGCTAGGGTGCTGGCAGGGTGGGGATAGGAGCTGGAAGGAAGGTCCTGAATTTCTGGGAAGATCCAGTACCTGGAAATCTCTCATATATATGTGCATGAATGAATGAATGAATGTGTGAAAGATTTAATGGAGAAGAAAGGAACATACCAGTGAAATGCCTTTACAGGGAGGCTTATGTTGTAAGATAACAAAAAAAATTAATAAAGTGCATGTGATTTTTGAGTAGTCCTCACATCATAGGCTGGTACTGGAAAAAATATGAAAGAAAAAGAGGGAAGACTTCTGAAGGTCAAATAAAGAGACTCAGAAGAAGACTGAAGCTTGATTACACCCACACAGACTTGAAATTTTCTTCTGAGTCTCTCCAGAAAACCAAAGACTTCATCCCAAAGCTCAGTGTAGATCATCCTAGTTCAGGATATATTTTTTCATCTATGGTTCTATTGAGCATGGTGGGAGAGCTATGGAGGAGGAAAGAATGAGGTCTCTGTTATTAAAAATAATGTGGAAGAAAATATGTTTTCATAAGAATCCTGAAGGTCCCTGTAAATACTGCCCTCCAAAATATATGCTGATATGTAAGGGCCTTCATATGTCAGGAGAAGCAGAAGTCTCTTTTTTGGTGGAAAATAAAGTCTAAGGTTTTATTAATAGAGCATTAGGGTCACATGATAAAAACAGAAAAAAGCCACTTCTTATATCAACAGAGGGCAGTGTGAAGTTCCTGGTCTATAGTAGGCCACAGTGTCTCTCTGGGCTATGATAAAACCACAATTTAGTAGATACCAACCACAGATCAGGGTTTAGCTTAGTATGAGTATGCTTGGCTACCATAATCAAGACTGTGGCAGCACACACATAAAGAGGACCGAACAATACTCTCATGTGTTCACTAAGAATGAGACTGAGATTCCCCTAGTCCTCAATCACTGGGAATAGCCTGGTTCTACTCCAGAGAGGAGTAGCCCCTCAACCGTATTCCTGGTGCAACACTGGGTCAGAAATA
>JADRCD010157306.1:0-16411 GCA_019843815.1 Montemys delectorum | reverse complement strand
GTGTGTGTGTGTGTGTGTGTGTGTGTGTGTGTGTGTGTGTGTGTGTGAATTTTCACAACTTTCATTTGCCATTCAGTGTTCTCTGTTTCTCCTAGCCAAAAAGCTGGGAAGCTTGGCTAGCTCTCCAGCTACTAACCCAGATGTCCAGCTGTGATAGGGTTTCCTTTCCAGTTTCCCTGCTGCAGTAGCATTCATTCACAGTCCTACATAAAAGAGTTATCTTACGGCCCCATTTTGTTCTTCTGGATTAGGGCTGTAGTTACGTTTTGAGGGAAATAATTCAAGAGCCAGGTCAGTCAGCGAAAAAACACAACTGTTATGGGCATTTTCATTTGGATGGGATGAGCAGAGACAGTTCTCTGAGATGGCTCAGGGCCCTGCTCATTCAGGGGCTGGCTGACTCAATGCATGGTTGCTCACAAGGATGTCTCTTTTTCTTTCTTCAGATGAATATGCTAATGAAGCTCCAAGAAGCGGCCAATTACCCTGGCACACAAAGCTGTGACAGTGATAGCGTCAGCCACCATGAAGACATTTTGGATACATCTATCGAATCCACCCTCTGAAGGGTGAAAGAGTTAGGCAAAGGACTATGCTTTTCAAAAGGTGTTTTAAAAGACAGGTATTGTCACTAAACCACTGCCAGTATGAAAGTCCCCTGTCCAGGGCCCTGACCCAGAGTTGTGGTGTCCAAGGAGGCAGCAGAATGAGGTTGGAACTGCCAAGATGCTAAATTGAAATGAGAGCTTAAGTTTATTTTATTCCTAGGCATTTTTATAACCATGGCGTTAGCAGCGGCTCCATTGCTTGACTGGAAAGGGCCCTAAAGACTGGGCAACCAAGTAGATTACACACGGGATAGTGAGACTGGACTTTATTTTCTTCCTCTTTCAAAGTTTACAGTGCAGGCCTATTTTTTCTTTTTTCTTTTTCTTTTTTTTTGTGCCTTTCTTTTGTTTCCTCGGGGCGGAGGCTGCCCTTCTCAGGCAGGATCCTTCTGATCCATGGAACTTCCTTTGTGCCACATGGTGCTGGTGACAGAGCCCCAGTAGAGTTTGTGTTGTGTGCTCACTCACTGCAGAATGAACCCACGAGGCCAGTCCTCCATAAGCACAAAGGGAATTGTGCACCCACCATAAAATAAAATTGCCTGTGGCAAACGGGAAGGACCAGCTTCCTTCTAACTGCAGTGCTCGCTCCTGAAGGGCACTACCCTCTCTTAGGGTATGAGTCATGGGTTTTATAAGGTTGTTTTTACCACAGTGGTCTTTTCAAACCACCTGCCAACTCCCTGAACCAGAGTTTTATACCAATTATTAGTCAACACTGACAAAAGGCTTTTTAGGGCTTTATTTGTTTGAGCCTTTTCAGTGAAAGAAGGAACATTTTTCTATGGTGCTGTCTCACTGCCTTAAACCAGATTTCTCCAACAGTTTCAACAGCTCGTTTCAATACTAAACCATTGGTAATTTCCACTGTCTCTTCATTGACAACCAAGCAACACACCAGTTAACACAGCAGCCTCATTTTCTGTATATCATCTTTTTAAATTTTCCTTTTCTTGAAGAAATGGATAGGAGAAAGGTCAGTATTTTTATCTTATGAATAAAGAGATTTCTTTGCCTATCCTTCAACTAATTCGAGAACCATAGAACCCTTCTTTGGCCATCACTTAAAAGCAGAGACATGTGGTTTCCTTTGCCTAGTTCTAAATGAAAGCATTTCAGAAGGTGGGAGATTCCCAATCTGGATCCAGTTGAACTACAAGCACTGGATTCAGCATGAGCACAAACCATTTGGCTTTCCTCGCCTCATGTTTATCTTTCAAAGACAAAAGTTAGTTTCTGGCGCACGTTGTTTTGAGTGCTATCGTCATACACGAGACATTTTGCGTTAAGGAACACTGATGTGGTCAGTCACTGTGGAAGAGGAAGCATTTATACTGTACAAGAAGGTTAGATTTGCACAGTCTACTGGGTAGGTATTGTAAATAATGATTTTTTTTCCCAAACTTGCACAAATTCAAAAACAGACACAAACGAAAATTGTATTTTATCCTGTTGGTGTTAAGAGGTGTCTCACCTGCCGAGGCTCCCTGTATGCTGCAAGCAAATACAGAATGCAAACCCTCAAAGCTGTTACTATCTGGTGTGTTTGTCCTGTACTTAACAAGTTGTTGTGACAATGCAGGAGCCATCAGTGCTAGAGTGCGCATGCTTCAGAAACTGTACATGAGGCCGGTACAATTATGGATGAGTAACTGTCTGAGTGTACATATCTCGTGGCAGGATATAAAGACAGTGTGTGAGAACTAATCAGTCACTGGCAAAGGTCCACCACTCACAGAGGCCAGGTTCCAAGTTTATGAACCCTAAGGTCTATGCCATGGTCTAGATGAAGCTCTGCGAGCCTTTTAGGACATCTTATGGGTGCTACCCTCTGTGACCACCTTTGGGTTGGCTTCTGTAGAGCAAAATTAGCAACAAAAGGTATCTGTGCAGATTTGAGAAATGTCGCTAAGTATCTAGGTCCTTTCACGGTGCTACCGCCCCGACGGATATCAGGCTGAATTTATGCACACAGAATTGTCACCCTGACTTTGGAACCTCAACTGTGGATCAAATCTATTGTGTAACATCAATCTATGTAGCTGGATGAGTGACTAGTCGCCCTTGTATGATACGTGAGCTAAGGAAATTGCTCATCTTTCCCTGCCATTTCCAGACACACAGTCCACACATGAGCATAAAGAGAACTTCCTGCAATACATCCCAGTAGGTACACCTAGTTTACAATTTAAACTAGTTTGTGAAACATTTGTCTGTACACATTTTATATTTTGTACATTTTTTGATGTAACATATCATGTAAATAGGAAGAAGCAGTGAAAGAAATCATCTGAAAAGTTTTGTAGTCTTTGTAAAGCCCCGACAATAGGTACCTGGTGTCAATGGATCTAACTGGATGATGTATTTTCTATTGGTTTATTGTTCCCCTAGCTTGTAAACCAGCTTGCATATATTTTTTTGCAAATGTGCACCCTGTATCTGTCTAAATTATTACTTTGCCATTAAAGTGGAATTATTTATTGACAACAAGGTGTGGTGTCTATGTGCGGGGAAATTTTAAATAATTATGTGCAGGGACATGTCAAGCTATAAAATGTTTCTTCACTATGAATATGCCATCGTTAGGGATCTGTGTCAACCTAAAGTCCATAAGCACCATAGGAAGGGCTCCAAAGCTTTTAAGTAAATAAACTAATTAAATACAGTATCTATATAGCTCCTGGAGTGAAAGTTATTTATTCAGTGAATATTTTTGAAAATTCTGAATGGTATTCAAACATGCCTGATATCAAAATACAAATTAATATAGAAATAAAATGTTAATATTCACTGACTTAAATCAACTCATTCTGTGTTTGTTTTTATTCCACTAAGCTATGTGTTGGCCTTTTAATTCTAATGATTTTTTAGCAAAAGTAATTGTGTGTGTGTATGTGTGTGTGTGTGTGTGTGTGTGTGTGTGTGTGTAAAGAATGGGAGGAAAGGAGGGAGACAGGAAGAAAGAGATAAAGGCAGAAAGTCAGAGTTTATAAAATGCAAAGAAACTTCATTTAAAGTTATAATTTCTTTCCAAATAACTTAGGCAGTTCTTTAATCCTAGTAGTGGCATGTGTATTTGGACACTTACTGAATTTTTTAACAGCTGGAAAGCACTTGAATTACTTATAATCAGTGTCCTTATTTCTACATTCAGTTGAGAGAGACAGGAAACTTGTAGAGTTCACCTCATTTAGGCTGTTTATGAATTAATTCAGCGCCTGGTTGGGGGTATAGCTCTGGTAGAACATTTACCTTGCATGTGAGAGGCACTAAACTTAATATTTTTTTACTTTGGGGGAGAAGACAGAACTTGAATACGACTCTTGAATGAAACATCTCGCTGCACAGTGGGAATCCCAACACTACCGTTCTTCTCCCGTGTCTGCCTACAACACTCTGCAAGTGTCTGTTTTCTCACTATAAAATGAGGAGACGAGTACCTGCCTCTAAGATGTCACTGTAAAAACCAAATGCTATTTATTAAGTACAACTGAAATGGGTGGTACAGAGCCTTCCTCTTGTCACCAAGAGTAACATAAAATAGTTATTGACCTATTTTTCAATATTCTTAAAAAGTAACATGTGGAAAGTTATTTTTAGAATAATTCTTTTGTTTGATTTAGATGCTAGAAACTGAACACAGGAAATTGTGTACGGTGAGCACATGATCGATCTGCTACTGACCTCCATCCTAGTCTAATGTACATATTTTTGTAAGAATATATGTTTAACTTAGCTTTCCCATGTATAAAATGAGGTTAGTGAGTGTACTCATTCATAAGGTTTGTTTGGAGTACCAAGGAATAGACCTTAAAGTACTCTAAACAATGCCTTCCATTCCAGAAATGTTCAATGGATGTTTGTTGTTATAGTAACATTATCTTAAATTTAATTTATAAATATATTCAATGTGATAGAAGGTTGCTACTAACAGTATATCCTGCCAGGGTCTGAAACAGATGGCTCAGTCAGTGGTCACTTCAGATGGATCACAGTTGTTCCTAGCACCCAGATCAGTAGATTAACAATTGTCCATAATTACAGTACTTAAGGTACATCCACATGGTATATGTAATCTCACATAGGCACACACACATACATAAACACTAAATACATCTTTTAAAAATATATATTTAATATATGTGCAATATATTTAACATTATATTTGAAAACTGGATACATTAAATGCAGAAAGCTCTGAGAAATATAGCTGACACATCTTAAATACTACCCAAGTGTTACTTATTATTATTATTATTATTATTATTATTATTATTATTATTATTCAGTGAAAGTTTATTATATACCTAACATATGCTAGGCTTCTTATGGATCAGATGAAAAAAAGATATAAGCCATTTTTCCACAGCAAAAATGATGTGGAATGAAAATCATTAAGATCTCCTTTCCACATGAAGTATCCATTATCTGGGGATCACCGGAGTCCTCTAACTTGGCTGCTAGTATATTCCAAATAAAATATCTTGGTCATGTGTGTAGCTTCCTTGAAAGGTATGTTTCTGTTGAGCACTTTCCTGGAGAAGTCTGGAGGCATTTGCACAGTGTGGTATTCTCCGTTATCTCTTGTGTCCACAAATAGGGACCGTCCCTCACTTTATTGGCCTTGTATATCCCCCAGTTTCCTTTTCTCACCATGTTTACCATTTCAGTTCTGGTTAACCTAATGCACAATCTACATGGACTTATGTAACTACATACAACAAGTTTCTAGGCCATTATATCTCTGTAAGTATATGTCAGTGTTCTGTAATCTACCATGTCCTGAAAATTCTAGAAGGTAAAAATAAAGGGTTCTCTCCGCGTTGACATATTTAGAAAGGGTTGTTGAAACCAAAACAAATGATTATTTAAAGATTCTCAGACCATTAGCTGTCAAGGAGAGGAGTGAATGACTGATCTGTAGGATAAATATTAATCTCAAACCTCATTAAATCATCAATGAAAGTTGCTTAATGTATTCTAATTTATTCAAAGAAAGGAGTCACGAATTACATCGTATGTGACATTTTGTCTGAGCCAGATTTGGAGTGATATTCACATGGTCTACCCTTCTGCCTCAAACACATCCCTGGGATTGTAGACAAGTGCCACATACCCAGGTTAGAGCACTATTTTCTTTCAGGAAACATTCTTGCTTTCCTGTGCCATGTCAAATTTGTCATTTTGTTTTAGATCAGCCTTTCACATCTGTCAAACTAGGTCAAAGATATGAATCATTTACTTTTCCAGAACCAGTATGTGAATGTGTAGGGTGGAAGAAGAGGAAGAGAGTGACCCACTTATAAGATTTCACTCACGGGGACTAGAATGTATTTAATCCTCAATAATTATGTGCTGAATTAAAGTATTTTTTGAATATGGAGATAGCAACTTAACTATCTTTGGAGGTGATGTTTCCTAGGAAGCTAGACAATTAATTAGAAAGCCAGACTACTAATGAGAGCGACTAATAATTGGTGACCAGAGAAGGAAACAGATAACCTAAGGTCTTGCTATCCAGTGAAGATAGTATATTACCTTATATTCAGGGTGCTTTTCTTATTTAGATGTAATGATCTGGAGACTTCCTCTTAAAATTTCAGTTTCTTCTGCTCTTCAAATCTCCCATGCCTTAGTTATGTATAGGACAATTAAAATATGTGAGGTTTCTTTTTTGAACAAAGATACACCAAACAGTTGGTAATGAAATGTTAAGAGTCTAGAAGGCAGGTGGCAACTGAAAATTCCAAAATAAAAATCCTTAGCATATAAGTACCATGTACTAACCGGGAAACTGGGAAAGGAGAAATCATATGACATGTAAATAAATAAAATATCCAATAAAATTTTTTTTAAATTAACTGGAAAAAAAACCTTAGCATAGGAAGGAGGACTGGAATTAATTGCACTTTGGGATGGTTCCCCACAAGGAATGTCCTAAGGAAAGCAGACTAAGAATAGAACTGGAGGGTTCCAGCACTCATCTTCATAGTTCATTTGGGCTTTTCCCAGAACAATTTTGCTCCTAGAACTTTTCATGCACTCAATGTAACATTTGTCAAGAAGTGTGTAACTGGGGAATTATTGAAATGATTCTGTCAGAATGTTTCTGTTCTAGCCATTCTGTCACCTGTGAGCAGATCTGTAGACATTCCCCAGTCTATTGGGGGATGTTGGATAGGTAAATATTATTTATACAGAATGACCCCATAATATTGGCTGCACTTTATTATTTATTATTATTATTATTTATTCACAAGTGCTATATGAATTGTAGAGCCCAGACCAAACTCTTTTAGAGACTATAGTGAAATGATCATTTGCTAAGAATTGACGGTTTGCTATCCAGTTCCCAGACAAGGGTCCTTGCTGATATGATTTTATACTGCATTTCCTGATTTCTTTCCTGTAGTGCACTGGACTGGGTTGTCTCTTTAGTCTTTTCTGGTTGGGATTTGAGACTTAGTAATGGAGCATTGCTAAACAGAAAGCTGGATGTGATTGAGCTTATGAGGCATAAGACAAGAACGGGAAAGAACCAAATTTAACTTCCTATAGTTATACAGTCCCTTTTACAATGTGGCTACTATGTAGCCATAGGGACCTCTAGTATCAATAGGTTTGCAAGGAAGGGAAATTCATCTCCTCTGTTTACTTGAGATGTTTTATGTAACTCAGACTAGCTCAGTACTCTCAGGAGAAATACAAGAGCCATATAGGCAATTTTAGATTTTCTCATGACCACAGTAACAGATAAATACTAATATACCCAATATACGACTTCAACGATTAAAAGAACTATTTTATATAGTACCTTTTACATGTTTTGCAACCTTCATTATTTATATAATTTTTAAAAATCCTTAAAATGCATGTATTCTATGCTTACCATTCAGATGTCAAACTTTAATAAGAATAATTTGGTCTGTATTTAGATTTCAATAAAAAAATGGAAACGTTTGAAATAAATACTGGAAGTGGGTATCAGTTGTGAATTTAAATTTTAGTAATTATCACAAAAATAAAACTAAATGTTGAGTTCCTAGATTGTACTACTCTCGGGTGCTAACACCTTTGTGTGCTTGATGGTTAGTACTGAATAGGACAACAGAGTTCCAGCCACACTTGATCCCTCTTTCAGATGCTAAGGGCTTGCAACTGAAATGTATGCAAAGAGCTTGGTTCAGAAACCTTATACATTATATCTCTTTGAAGAACTAATTAAACTCATGATCATTATAGTTTCAATCTAAAGTTTGCCTTTATATGCAGATGTTACATTTCTTTATCTTCAAACTTTGGTAATGTCTTAGTTTCTGTTTTCTGTGGGTGTGTGACAAAATTACTAAAGGGAGAAATGGTACAGTCCACCATGATGATGAAGCCAAAGTAGCAAGAACTTGAAGAAGCTGGTCCTGTCATCCACAGTCAGAAGCAGAGCAGCCTGGGTGCACATTGCCACTCAGTTCCTTTTCTCTATTTTTACAGTTCACAAGCACAGCAAGGGAATGGTGCTGCCCACAATGGCCAGTTCTGCCCACATCAATTAACAGGATCAAGATCCCCCATTTCCTAGGTAATTCTAGACCTGTTACATTGAAAATTAACATAACCATTACAGCTAACCACCACCCATGTCTGTTTTTTCTATGAAGTTATTAAATATGATACTCTTTCTCTAAATAGCTTAAAATTCTGTATCAACCTATTTGTCTCATCTATCATATATCTAAGCTACTGCTAATCATCTGTCATCTCTATTGTTAATATGTTTTTATAACAGTAACAGAACAAATTTTTCTTGCTGTCTAACTTCATTGGTACAACTATAACAAAAGTTATACCATGAAAAATGTGTTTTCCATATAAAAATATTTATTTTTTCATGCTTCTTGAAAGTAGCTAGCATAAGATTAAAGAGATAGAAGATTCTGTGTATGGTGGGATCCTTCTTTCTCATAGACTGCTTCTGACTTCATCCTTATGTGGATGGGAGGTGAACGAGCTGTCTGGGATTTTTTTGATAAAGACACAATACTGTTAGTGATGGCTTTACTTTCATGAACTAATCATCTACTAACAGCTATCCTACTGGTCCATTTAAATTAAGAGGCTAGGATTTCAGCTCATGTTTTTTATGGAGACACAAAGAGTCAGCCTATCATACTTTATTTCTGTATTTGGGTAGTAACAGAGCCTTCCCCACTTTTTAAATTTGTATTTATTTGTTTGTTTGTTTGTTTGTTTGTTTACATTCCGAATGTTGGCCTCTCATGTTCCCCCCTTGCAGAGTTCCTCCCTAATCCTCCTTCCCCTTCTCCTCTGAGAGGGCAGCCCCTCCCATATGCCCCCTACCCTGGTGCATCAAGTCTCTGCAGGATTAGACACATCCTTTTCCACTGAAGCCAGACAAGACATATGTACATATACTACATATATATCAGGGAACTAATACCAGCCCATGTATGCTCTTTGGCTGGTGACTCAGTCTCTGGAAGCTCCCAGGAATCCAAGTTAGTGGACACCATTGGTCTTCCTGTGGGGTTGCCATTCCCTGTGGTGTCCCTCAATCTCCATCCAATATTTGTCAGTGGGTATCTGCATCTATCTCAGTCAACTGCTGGGTAAAGGTAACCAGAGGGTTGCTATGCTAGGCTCCTGTCTGAAAGCACAACATAGCATCCTTAACAGGGTGAGGGATTAGTGGCTGCCCATTGGATGGGTCAGCCACTGGTCAGCCATTCCTTCAGGACCTGCTCCGTCTTTGTCCCTGTATCTCTTTTAGATGGGACCAATTTTGGGTCAAAAGTTTTGTAGGTGGATTGGTGTCCCCATCCCAGGACTGGGGGTCCTGTCTAGCTACTGGAGGTGATATCTTCAGGTTCCATATCCCAACTGTTGGGCATTTCTGCTAAGGTCACCTGCATTGACTCCTGGGAGCCTCCCTCATTCTAGGTCTCTGATACTTCTTAGGGAATCTCCCAATCCTGACCCCTAGAAGCTGCCTGTTTCCGTTCATTCTCCTGGTGCTCTGGGATTCTCTCTTGTTTCTTCCCATACCTGACCCTGTCTCCCTATTACCCTAGGTCTCCCATCACCCACCCACGTCCCTCCCTTTCTCCCTCTGCCTCCCATGACTATTTTGTTCCCCTTTCTAAGTGGGATTCAAGCACCTTCACTTCAGCCTTCCTTCTTGTTTAACTTCTTTGGGTCTGTGGGGTATGTCATGTGTATTCTGAAATTTTTGGATAAGATCCACTTATCAGTGAGTACATACATATGTACATATGTCCTTTTGGGACTAGGTTATGTCACTCAAGATGATATTTTCTAGTTCTGTCCATTTTCCTGCAAAATTATGATGTCCCTGTTTTTAATAGCTGAATAATATTCCATTGTGTAAATTTATCACATTTCCTGTGTCCTTTCTTCAGTTGTGGAATATCTGTGTTGCTTCTAGTTTCTGGCTTTTAGGAAAAAAAGCTGCTACAAACATACTAGAGCATGTGTCCATGGGGTATGGTGTAACATATTTGCATACATGCCTAGGAATGGTATAGCTGGGTCTTCAGGTAGAACTATTTCCAATTTTCTGAGGACCTACCAGATTGGTTGTACAAGTTTGCACTCCCACCAACAATGGAGGAGTGTTCCACTTTCTCCACATCCTTGCCAGCATGTATTGTCACTTGAGTTTTTTTGTCTTAGCTATTCTGCATGGTGTCAGGTGGAATCTCAGGGTTATTTTGATTTGCAATTCCCTGATGACTAAGGATGTTGAACATTTCTTTAAGTGCTTCTATACCTTCCTCACTTTAAAAAAAAAAATCAGGTCAGATTATATAGATTATTTTAAGGAAAAAAACAAAAACAAAAAAAAAAAAACTTCAGAGATCCCCAAGGGCATTTGAAGGAATAAGATGGCTCCCAGCATAAGATCAGAATCTCTCTGCAGATAAACATTAGCTTAACATTTACAAATACAAATGAGGAAGGTTTTGAGATATTGTGGATAACCAGAATAAGTAAGAAAAGACCTACAGACACACTTAAACTATGCATCAGAGGAAACAGACTAAAGCAATACTTTCCCTAACTGGTAAAGTTTCCCTCTGCTCATTTTTTTGCTTATGTTCACCATTTCTCAGTCAAACTTCGGCTTGACAGTCCGACTCCCTCCCTGTGAGAATTGTAGAAATACTCCTAAAATGAAGTGTCTTTCCCCTCTGTATGAATGCTTTGGTCTTCACATAAATGTTTAGTGATTATTTTCAATATCAAACAAATATCTTGACTAGATATGCTTTCTTATTTGTATACATTAATTGTAGAAAGTCATGGGTTTCCCTGTGATACCCCCATACTTTATATTTTCTTAACATCTGAAAGTATAAATGTAGTTTATCTGCAGAAGCTACAGTACAGATTATAGAGAACACTACATATATGTAGTTCCTATTGGAGTGCAGCACAGCAATTAGCCTTTTTTTTTCCCTATGTGCCCTTTAGCTGTTTGTTTTCCTTGGCATCAACTGATAATTTTATTAACCAGCTTGAGTAAAAGATGTCTTTCATGCTGAATAATTGCTTGGAAATATGAAGTTATTAATATCACCAGTATATGAAAGCGTTAGGACTTAAAATGGTAAAATGAATTAATTTTACCATCACAATTAGAATTGGCATTGATTGTATTGTAATTGTCAACTTGAAAATAATGTGTCCATATTTCATTAGCATGGAAAATAATGGCAGAAAGTTCTGTGTGGCCAGCTGGTGTCCTCACTGGGAAAGTGGCCTCCCTCCTTGCTCCTTGAGGAGACACTGTGGATTTGCAGTCTGCTCTGGAAATTTCCTCCTCAAAGAACAAATTGCAAAGGATCTGTAAGAACTCCAGAGAGCTAGAAAATAGATCGTGTGCAAATAGATGAAAACATTTCCTCAGCCAAGCAAATATTGATGTGGCTAGAATCAGACCTATAGTCACAATGTGACCATTAATTTCAAAGAAAGGTCAAGTTACAGATATCAGAAACATCTGTAAGGCACAAATAAAAGGGAAACTTGAAAATCAAAGCTGAAGGCAGTTTTACAACATTGCCTTTTATTGGGAAATCAACCAATATTAATTTAGGGATAAAACCATAGACATATAGGAAAAAATTAAAACTCATAATATAAAATATTTTATGATGTTTTACTAATATAAAGTAACCATTGAAATAATTTTTAGATAGTTTTCTATTATAACTTATTCTATTAAATGATTGATTTAGAATATAACACCTAAACCTAAGAAAAAGTTGATAGGATCCCAAAACAAATACAATTGTGCAGCTATCAACTGGTTAGTTCAGTTCATGCCACACCTTTTTAAGACTTATTTATTTTATGTATGTGAGTACACTGTTGCTGTCTGCAAACACCAGAAGAACACATTGGATCCCATTACAGATTGTTGTGAGCCACCATGTAGTTGCTGGGAATTGAACTCATGACAGTGCTCTTAACCGCTGAGCCATCTCTCCAGCCCTCATGCCACATTTAATCTGTATAAAACACAAGTTGCAAAATTCTGAAAGTAACACGTTGGTAGTTATAGTTTCACATATGTTTCAGCATTTCAAAATAAATTTTAGCAGTTATCTGTGACTCTCAAAGTAAGATATCTATTTGATTTGCTGACATATTTTATAATCTTATTAAGTTAATGAATAGTTTAATTTAAAGTAAAATTAATGGCTAACAAAAGGATAAATTCTTTAGGCTTGCAAAGAAAAGCTACTTCATTATGAAGAAGACAATAAAGAACTCACAGTCTAGTTCCGTTCTCAAAGCAATGGAGGATGGGCTGGGGAATCCACAGATGATGGACTGAAGCAGGAGGATCTCATGGCCCACCCATTTCACATTTGCATGTTGTGAGGCCCCAGGGAAGGGGGAGGTCTGTTGAGGGGGACCACCCTCTCAGAGACACTGTGGGAGGTAGGCCAGAAAGGGGAGTAACAGCTGGAAGGCAAATAAAAAAACCGTTGAAGAAACAAGGTTTTTGGTGTTTTTTGTTTTTCCAAAAATAAAAATTTAGAATATTAAAAGAAAAGAAATTTGAAGATAACTGTATATTTGTCTTTTTGGTCTATTTTTCTTAGCAGTCTCTTTATAAGACAGTAACTTGAACATAATAGATGTTCAATTAATGATGGTGACTGTCTAAGAAGAGACTTGTGAGAACTTCTAGAATTGATGGTTGCTGATTAATCATCTTTAATTTTTAAAAATTGCATTAGCCAAAATGTGCTATCTTTAGGGCTTGCTGGTTGAGAAGAAATTTATTCTCCAAGCTTATGGAAGTAACCTTGTAAAGTTTGATTACAAATAGAGTAACAGTATCTTGTAAGTATTCTGAATTTGTCTTACCTTTACTGGAAGTCCATCTTGGAGACTTGGTCTTGCAAATATTTCCCATCTGTTTGAAGGCCATATCCTTGGTCACAAAGAAATAAGATGAATTTATAGATTGTGCAACAGAGTTTGAAAAGAATAACCATCCTTAATTCATTTTTACAAAAACAAAAATACTGTAATGGAGAAAATTGTTCATCTTGGTTTATCTCTATTTCAAATCCCCAGATGCCCTCACATTTCCACAAGCCAACTGATTAATCTTTATTGATGCATTTCATCATCTTATGTCTTTACCCTTCATTTCTTTGTAATTTAATTTGCATCTCAATAAAACAAGTAAAAAAAATAAAATAAAATAAAAAGCAAAACAACACAATTTATGACTGATACTGAGTGGAGCCTGTGGTGTTGGTGTGGCACAGGAAGATGAAGAGGTACTTAGGATACTGCCAGATGCAGTTTCAGAGTGAGGCCTTATTGACTGAGATCTGTAAAGCTTTTAAATACATTGTGTGGCTTATTCTACTAGCTTTCTATTACTGAGTGAATCATGACCATACTCATTTACTAGTGCATAGTTTTGTAAGTCTTAAATTGGGCTGCCACTCTTGTGGTCTATATGGACAGTCTCACAAAATTGGAATGAAAGTGTTCGCTTGGATGAGACAAAGCTCTGGGAAAGGTGTGCATTCCAGCGGTTGGCAGCCATGCTGGAATTGAAGCTTCCATTTCTTTCCTGAATATCATCTTGGGATCCCTCTCAGGTCCAGGAACCAGGCTGAGTTCTTTCTGGTTGCCTACATTTTCAGTGCCCAGACTTTCCTTGTCTGATACAATGTGCCTAAATTAAACTGACTTACCTAATTACCTGCTTTCTGCATAAGGTATTAAATATGCAAATATGACATCACAGAAACAAATTCTACTTCTGACCCAAAGGGAAATTATGGAAGAAATAGTATCATTTTTCTTTCACTCTTAGAACCCTGCCAACCATCGATGCCAACACTTAAACATTAGACTATTTTAAATAAAAGGAATGCCTTTTCTCCTAAAAACCAGTCTCTGGTTTCAGCCTAGATTGTACCACTCCAACAACCAATTATACCCCAAAGATGATAGCCATCCTTTGGAGATATTTTCTTTTTTTTTTCTTTTATTGGATATTTTCTGCATTTACATTTAAAATGTTACCCCCTTTCCACCACCACCACCACCACCACCACCACCACCACCACCACCACCACCACCACCACCGCACTCACTCTTACTATATTCCTAACCAGCTTCCCTATACAAGAAATTCAGTTTTCTACTATGGCAGTACACAATACTGAAACACAACGTTTCTGATAGAGCACATATTCTCAAATCTCTAATCCCAAGTTTCCCCAGAAAATGAACCTTCTCAAAGAGAGCTGTGCTCCAGCAATAATGAAGCACTCCTCAGCTAAACATCCGTATTCCTCCTGCCTCCCAAGGCTGAATCTCATAATAACATTCCAGTACACTTATTCATTCTGAACATGTACTGGTTTGGGTCTGATAAGTGAATAATATCTCAGAAATTAAATGCTACCACTGAGTTAGCCCATGCAAATGACACAAATGTACTTTCAGTGGACAAATGTAGCCCCGTGTAATCATGCCAGCAGCAGAAAATGGAATCTGTCATAAAAAACAAACAAATAAATAAATAAATAAATAAATAAATTATCTGAGACTCAGACCACGCTTGCTGAGCTCAGAACTAAATTTCCTTTGCCTTGTTCTTGCTGAAAGCCTAAATAAGCACTTTAAAACAGACTGAATGATCACATTGTTCATCCACACGAGATGTTACAGCCCTGGAATTCAGATATGAGACAGTTGGGGAGAGGGGGCTGCTGTTCTTTGTATTCTATGTTTTTCTGTGAGCCCCCAAGTCATCTAGTGTACATTTGCAGTTACAGGATGGAGAAGGAGAAACAGGTGGAAATGATACAGGACATGAAGCTACAGAGAGGAAAGAGACAGCTACAAAGAGAGAGGTAGCTATGTTGTAGAGAACAGCCATGGTCCAACACTGAGAGAATGTGGTGGAGGCTGAGATCATAAACGATTAAAATCATGGAATTCCATATGAGCTATTGGAAGCTTAGCTTGTTAGACATTTTAGTGTCAGAATAAGATGTTAGGGAATTACCCTCTAGTAAAGGGAAAGTGCTTTGTCTTAGAATAGTAGAGGACTTATATACTAAAAGCAGAGACATTAGAATCACTCTGTACAGGATCAAATCCTACCAGTTATGATTTTGATATTTATATAACCATCAAGGTTTTCATTGCAACTTAATTCCCAATCTAGATTATTAAGAAGTAAGGTGATTACAAGTGAATGGTAAGTCATGAACTTTCTTGAGTGATATCAGCAAAATTGTAAAATGGTCTGGAAAAAGACCCAGGTCCTTTTGTTCTTCTGACCTTTGATAATGCGAAGACACAGAGGAGGACACACCCTCTGGAAGCAGCAGTGATATGGTGTCAGCCTAGAGCAATGCTGGCAACTTAATCATAGACCTTTAACCTCCAGGTCTATAAAGCATGACTTGAACCCACCAGACAAGGATCCAAAATGGTGAGGTAAAGAGAAGGCGGTCTACTATGAGACATGAAGAAGATGGATAGTTAGGACCCGGTCTTACACAAGCTGATGAATTTTGCCAAGCGAGTTTATTGAGTCTATGCATGCTACCACTGAGTTGGCCCATGCAAATGTCACAAATGTACTCTTTGTAGGGGGAGGATGGGACAAGGTCAGAAGAGACCTAAAGCAGACAGTCTTGGCAAGGAAAACACAGGCTATCTCAGACCCAGATAGATACCTTAGCATTGATAACCACAGCCCTCCAAGGGAAAAAAGCCAGGTTTCCAGGAACCAAAACCTTAAAGGGCCCAGGCCGCAGCCCCCAGAATGGACCTTGCCAAGTAGACCCTTGCAAGGGCACAGAGTTAACATTCCCTTTTAACCTTACATGGGGACCCCTGAGAAAGTCTTCAGTTGGTCTAGTTCCCAATGGATATGCATATCTCACAAACTCCCAGTCTCTACTACTTTGTTATGGTAGCAGCATTAACAGTGACTTTTTCCTTTTACCAGGGTACACGACTTTAGGCAAGTTCTTTCTAAGCCTGGTTTCCTTATCGTCGTATAAAATGACAGGCATTCTTGTCATTTATATAAATAAGCTAATTTATAATAATGGGTTAAATAGGGATGGCTTAACATGTTCATATTCCGTTAGAATATGCCTAATGCAACTGTACAATAAATATCAGTCACTCTGCTGCAACAATCCAGGCTAGAGCTGACTTTGAAGTTCCTAAAAAGTAAATAAATAAATAAATAAATAAATAAA
>JADRCD010157298.1:0-11223 GCA_019843815.1 Montemys delectorum | reverse complement strand
TTTACATATAATGTATAGTTTTTTTTAGATATACCTGCAAATAACTTACAAATAGAAAGAACAGTATAAGGAAAAATGGATTATCTCATAGCAAAATCCCAATCAGTTGACATTTGAGATACAGCATGCCAGAGGTACAATCGAGACACTAACCCTACTTCTTACCTTCCTTAAACAAACAGTAGCAGACCTGACTATGAGTAATAGGTAACAAAATGAGTCTACCTACAGCAGGAGAGAGTGGGAGAAGAGGTCATTACCTGATAAATGCAACTTATTTCACTTAAAAATAATTAGAAAGGGTAGCAAGCAAGAAATAAATAGCCCAATATTATTTCACACAATTGAATAGTTCCATGCATTAGTGACAACTTCTCGGGTTTCTTAGGAAGGTTACTGAACACTAAGCTTACCTATGTTCTTGTTTACCTCATTATAAAACAGAAATGACAGTATATTAAAGTATAGGACTATGCTATAAGTTGACATGTTGCTTGATCAAACTTTGGGAAAGTTGTAAAAAAATGTTTCACAGATGCTTAATTTTTTTTCTTAACATCAATCTAAGACACATTAAAACCTTGAAGTTTCATAATTCATCTTCATTTTAGATGTGTTCTATTTCTTTCTTAAAAGAACAATGTTTTATTGTGTTTGGGATTTTAAGATATTAGGGATAGAAACAGCAAATCGAGTTTGTCAGTGAACAAATGATATTAAAGACAAGAAAAAGCTAACCTACCGTCTAGTCATGAGGCAAAACTATAATCTACATGATTTAACTCTTAGGCTTTTGTCATTTCCTGTGTGAGCCATTAAACAAGGAATTTTCAGAAGTTCTATGGAACTGCTTAGTTATGATAGTTTTTAAGACTTTGCTAAACTACTTGCAAAAAATAGCAAAATAAAATATATATTATATGACTATACCAACAGTAATTAACTAGAAAGTCAGTATTTGTTCTAAAATACAAAAATAAGTTAAAGTGCAAATACATAAAATTGCCTTGTTTTTCATTTGTGTAGTATAAATAACTAAAGATATTGGTAGGCTGGTATTGATGGAGACAACTTACAAATAAGGGATAGCAGATAAGCATCCCCAGGAGCAAAACTGTTCTTTTAACCAGGAAAACTGAATAGCCTCAGTCTCTCTGTATGAGTAGAGGCCCAGGACACTTCAGATATTATAGAAAAAAAATCAGTTGGGATAGAAGATTCCACCTGCAGGTGAGTTTCTCTGCAGTTTCAAAAGACAGATTGGTGCATGTTGTAGGATCACGTTGTGAACCCCGAGATTGAGTTATATACTGAAAATAATTGTTTCTTGTTGTGGTGTGGTTCAGTGTTAGCACACACCTTTAATTTCTATAGCTGTAATACAGACACATCCTTACTATAAACCTTTCTTTCCAAACAACAAAAATAAAGTTAGTCTGTAAAAGGAAGCACCCATGATAAAAAGTGATGTCTAATAGAGTGACAAAGTGATGAATAAGAGAATCTTTGACAGAATAGGATAAGCTCAACTCTCATCATTAGAGAGAATAAAGGGAAGCTATTTAAGAGAGCATGGAGTGAAAAAAGAATAGAGATGAAGGCAGTTTTACTAGGACAGATGTACAGAGACAAGTTTCAGAAAAAGAACAAGTTAGACACAGATGAAAACAGAATGAGTCAGAGAATGAGGAGTGAGAGGGTCAGAATATATTGCCAAAATTAACATGAAGCCAAGGAGAGCAATTCTGTCAGAAATTGAGACAAGCTAGATTGAACCAGTCAGTCTGAAGAGAAGTTTTGAGCCAGAAAAGGTGAGTTGAACCAGCCAGCTAGAGTTCAGAAAGAACTAGAAAGGGTGAACTTATTCCACAGTAAATCTCAGAGGCTGAAACATTCCAGGCCTAGATAAGATTTTATGGAGGCTAAAGCTCCCAGGACTAGGCCTATGATAACAGATTGAGGCAGTGAGAGTCAGAGATGACAATTTAATCATACAAATAACAGATGTTTTTATTCTGTACTTTTACAAGTGCAGGCCCTGTGGATGCTGCTGTAGTCTCTATGGTTTAATATTTGTTGGTTCTGCTGTTTAGAACGTCTTTTTTCCCTGGTGTCTTCCATATGTCAGGCTTTTACAATCTTTATAATTCCACTTCAGCAGTGTTCCCTGAACACTGAAGGAAGAGATATGATAAAGGCATTTGCTATTATGAATGTTAAAAAAATGAATATTTTTAGCATTTTTAAATTTTCTTTACTTTTTCTTTTCTTTCCTTGAGATTAAAACAGAATTGCATCATTTATCCCTAACTTTTACTTCCTCAAAACTCTCCTTATAGCCCTCCACACTCTTCTTTCAAATTCATGACCTCTTTTCATTAATTGTTGTTACAGGCACATATATTCATATACATATGTATATACATACATACATACATACATACCTACATACATGCATACATACATACATATATGTGTTTGTGTGTGCATGGAGATATATTAAGGCTACTTATCAATGGCTGGCTTTAATATGTATTCTGAAATATAATGTTCCCAGTCTATACAATGTTTCTTGTATGTATGTTTTGTTTTCAAGGCTGAACATTCAGTAATAGATAACCAACTGTTGACTCTTCCCTGGTAATGGCTATTGTTCTCATTATCAATATTGTTTAGGTGCTTGTATTTCTCTGTATTGAATTGATGTCAAATAGCCTTTTTTTCTTTTTTGACTGAGTTCTCTAGTTCAGGTTCCAGGCCCATATTTTATTTATTTTTTATTTTTATTTTTGAATGAACCATTTTTTTTTACTTTGTGGTTTTTTTTTTTTTTGAGTTTTTCTTTTTGTGTAGCCTTGATGTTAATATTCTGTCAGGTGTATGACTGCCAAAGATTCACTCCCACTTTGAGATCTTCCTGTTCATTTGGTTGATTATAACTTTTCCTGTGCAGTAGCTTTTTAGTTTTATAAAGTCCCACTTGTCTATTGTTGGCCTTAGTTCTTGGGTAAGTGGAATCCAATAGAGTCTTTTTCTACATCTTTATCATGCGTCATACTGCCTATGCTTTCTTCTAGCAGTATCTGTGTTTCAGGTTATACTTTTAGGTCTTTGAACCATTTAGAGTTATTTTTGTGTAAGTTGGTAGATGTGGCTGTAATTACATTCTTCTTCATTTAGACCGTTTTTTTTGAAGATCCTTTCTTTTTCTAGTATGTTGGTTTTTTGGAATCTTTGTAAAATCTTAGATGGTTGAATTTATATGTACTTACATTTAATCATTAGTTTTTTCTTTATTAGTATATATCTCTGTTTTGTGCCAGCAAAACTCAACACACACACACACACACACACACACACACACACATTTGTGACTAAGACTCCACATAAACCATAGAAAGATGTCTTTTATTTCTGTGAAGAATGAGATTGGGATTTTGATTGAGATTGTATTGAATCTATAAGTGGTTTTTGTTAAAATGTTCATTTTCACAACAGAATGTCTTTATCTCTTTCTTCAGGGGCCTAATGTTTTCATTATAAAGGTCCATTACCTCCCTAGTTGTGTTTATTTCTAGATATTGATTGATTGATTGATTGATATGATTGTGAATGGGACTTTATTTATGATCTTAACTCTATATAATTGTGGTTATAGAAAACTATTCATTTGAAACAGCCCATTCTGTATTCTGTCACATTTCTGAATTTATATATCATTTATAAAAGTTTTCAGGTAGAAGTTTTAGGGTCTTTGATAGAGAATGCGTGTCATCCGTAAATAGGGATAGTTGGATGTCTTTCTCATTTGCATCCCTTTAATTTCTGCTGGCCCAGGTGAAAGGAAGAGGGTTCCAGATAAAAAGCCAGGATGTGGCAAGATTAGCTGTATCTCAGGGTGGACTTCTGGTGAGGGCGATGAGGTAAATAGGTTGGAAGCACTCTTTGGAGCACGACAGGCCCTAACATCCTTGATGGAAGCGTGGCTTTTCAACTCCGACACTTGAAAATTGTTTGGACAGTGTGGGCTGCACAGTTCTTTGTAATGGAGGGCTGTTCTGCACAAACTACAGCATCTCTGCTCCCCCACTGGCACCACCCCAGTGTAGAACCCAAAATATCTCCAGAAATTGCCAAATGTCTCCCAGGGATGAAATTACCCACCATTGAGAGCCACAGTGTGAGAGTCAAGGTCTGTTTTCCTTAAATGATTTCCACAACCCTCCCTTTCCCCTCCCACGCCTAGTCTGGTGATTCGTCTTGAGCCATGGGTGAGCTAGCGCCCTCATAGGTAGTAGGCTCAGCAGAGCTGCATATCCTTCTTTCCAATATGTTGCTTGTACTCAAGTCTCTGCTCTCGATCTCTTCATGAGGGCTTTTCATGGTGCCAAGATGGGAACGGGGCATGCTGGGTTGAGAGGACAGGGATCAGAAGCTGCAGCGACGGTTATGCTGTCTGTAACCTAAGCGCCTCTCTGCTCTAGTCTTTGAACCCAGCGTAAGACTCAGGGACTTTGGAAGATCAGGTGTCACCACATGGCCTAAGATGGGAAAGCACTGTAGGAGCAGAGTCTCTAGGCCCTTTGTTTTCTCAGATGTTTTTTGTTCTGGCGCTTTCTTTGCAGGCTGATTAGAAAGGCAGAACAAGACAGAGAAGCTCCTGCCTGTTCCTAGAAGAGAGGGCTGGGGTCTTCATTAGCTCTGTAATAGGAAGCTTGTTTTGTGGTAATGGGTCAGGGTTGCGAAAACATCCGCTCCTGCTGACCCCATCCATTCAGTTACCGCTTGCCTAGGGACTGAGGCTTTCATTTGTCCAAAGCCTTGCGCCCCATGTGGCGTTTCAGGCTCTAAGACTGGTCATGGATGTCCATTCGGAGTTTGCCTCCTTGAAGTTCCACTCTGCCCTGCCTCCTTTCAAGGGAGTTCACCTTGTTGCCCTAGAGGAGCTTGCAGGCACAAAGGACTTGAGTCCCCTGCCAGCAGGCTCCTGGGAAGGCCATAAACATCAGGTCACCATGGCAAAAGGTTGGGCACTGTGTGGGGTTAACTGGAGAGGACACGGTGTAGGTAACCCCTGAGCTCCAGGCTCATGTTAGTTTCTTCAAGCACAGTCTTCTGATGGATGCTCTCCTGCCTCGTGGTGTGTCGGCTGCCACCACTTAACAAGGTGATTGGAATGAGTTTGAGAGTCATAATTTATATTAAAAAGTTAATGGACTTCTAAGATAAGTGTTTTTCCCAATAAAAGAGTTAAGCAAAAAATAAATAAATAAAAATAAAAAATTACAGCTGTAGAAAAGCGAGAGGCAGAAAGAATGGGAAGCTTAGTCTGACACTAACTAGGACCATGTTCTCTTGGAGTCCACATGTGAAGGCCGTCCAGATGACTATAGGGAAGATGAATGCAGCCTATTACAGGGACATAACTGGGCAGAAATGACTTAGGTAGTCCACAATTAGAGGTGGGAAATGTAATATTGCAATAGAAAACAATTATTCCTAACTCTGAGATTATGTAAAAAAAACAAAACAAAACAAAAGAAAACAAAACAAAATGGGGCATCATGACATTTTCATGGCAATCAGGGCTTTTGTTGGAAAGGGTAATTCTACGTCCATGGAATATGTGTCCTTTGGCCATGTACCAGGGAGAATCTTGACTTGATCAGTTGTGTTGGGTCATGTGATTGCTGTCCTGTATTCCTGAAGAGACTTGGAAAATACTTATTACAGGGCTGTAATAGATATAGAGTAAAAGAGATTTTCCAGGAAGGTTGGAGCAGGGGGAGGAGAAGAGGTAGGCGAAAGTGGGCATAGAGTTGATTCATGATGATATTGACTGCTCCCATTGCTAGGATAGATGCACCAAGATGAGCTAGAAAAAAGTAGCAAAGAGGGACTTGAGAGATGGCTCAGTGGTTAAGAGCACTGACTGCTCTTCTGAAGGTCCTGAGTTCAAATCCCAGGAACTACATGGTAGTTCACAACCATCCTTAATGAGATATGATGCCATCTTTTGGGGTGTCTGAAGAGAGGTACAGTGTACTTACATATAATAAATAAATAAATCTTTGGGTCAGGGTAAGTGGGGCTGGAGGGAGAAGAAAAAGTGTCTGAAGAATAAATAAGTAAATCTTTTTAAAAAGTAGCAGAGATCTATAGAGCCAGAAGCTAAAAATATACAATGGAAAAGAGACAATATATTCAACAGATGTCTCCATGTAGAAGAATGAAAATAGATCCATATTTGTCATCCTGCTCAAAACTCCATTCCAAATTGATCAAATAACTCAACATAAAACCAGATACACTAAATCTAGTAGAACAGAAATTGGAGAATAGCCTTGAACTTGACTGTACAGGAAGCAAGTTCTGGAACAGAACACCAGTGACTCAAGCCCTAAGGTCAACAATTAATAAACAGGACCTCATGAAACTGAAAAGCTTCTATAAGGCAGAAGATTCCATCGTTAGGAAAAAACAATTGCCTACAGATTGGGAAAAGATCTTCACGAAGTCTACATCTGCCAGATGGCTAATATTCAAAATATATAAAGAACTCAAGAAACTAGACACCAATAATCCAAATAACCCAATTAAAAAATAGGTTCTAGAGCTAAATAGAGAATTCTCAGTAGAGGACTCTTGAATGACCATGAAGTACTTACAGAAATGTTCAATATCTTTAATTATCAGGGTAATGCAAATCAAAATGACTCTGAGATTCCACCTTATCCCTATCAGAATGGCAAAGATTGCAAACTCCAGAACAGCTCACGCTGTGGAGGTGGTGGAGCAAGGGGAACACTCCTCCACTACTAGCAGAAGTGCAAACTTTTACAACCACTCTGGAAATCAATTTGGCAGTTTCTCAGAAAATTGTGAATAGTTACATCTCAAGACCCAAATATATGACTCCTGGACATATACCCAAAAGATGCTCCTCTATCCCAAAAGAACACTTCATCAATGTTCATAGCAACTTCATTTTCTAATAGCCATAAACTGTGACAGAAGGAAATAGAGGGCTAATGTAAATAATCATGTCTGAATGTGGAAAAGGAATTGAGATCCCTTTTATCCAGAGTTTCTTCACAGCACCTAAAGAGTCTTTTTGGGAGATGTATCAGGAAGATATAAGGTAAGTTATTGGGAAGCTTGTGTGGAACATTGTATTTGGGTATAGTCTAAGGTTCAGTAAGTAAATATTTAAAAGACAGGATTAAAAACATATGTATAAGGATAATAATGATGAAAAAGTGATCCAGGGAGGAACCAGAGATGAGAGAACCAGAAGGATTTTCTTGTCTGATCCCTGTGTCTCTAGACTCCATTTCAAGCCTCTTAGGATTTGTGGCATAGAAGCAGCACTGTTAAAGGAGAACATAGTCCCCATCCTTACTGGTTGTTAGAATCCTTTATAATTGGTGGAGTACTTCTATGGTCCACATGTTAAGCTGATCTGAGTTGATGAGATGGAGAGGTCCCCAAACAATGTGCAAATTGGCAAGATTAGGGATGAGTTGAATGGTCCTAGGACCATTAATCTTATTTTAGAATCATCCAAACTGCTTTTTAAGGGTTTGGGGTAGTCCATCTCTCAGTACTTCCAGACTGACAGAAAGGTCACAAAGGGGGCAGCAGTTAGAATGCCTCAGAGAGGGTCCATTCCAAGAGGCTACAATAAACCTAACATTTGGTGATGACCCAGAACATAAGTCAGGGGTAAAAACTGTACAATTCTTTGGGGAATATAAAGAGACAAACTTATGAGAAAAACTTTTACATCAAGATTAATATGAGGTAAATGCAATTATAATAACATTGAACCACGTACCAGAGTTCTGTAGAAGGATAAGGTAACTGTAATCATCAGTTTAGAACATAGCATTCTGTATATGGAACAAGCACTTGGATGCATTGTAAAAAAAAAAGTCAGTTAAAGTCATTATACAGGGAAGGAACTAACCAGAAAGTGTCTAAATGATATTCCTTTCTTCCAAGTATAATGGACTTGGTATATTTGCTTTAAAAATTAACAATTCCAGACATTATTTAATGAACAAAACTGATATCTTAAGTAAAACTAAACTTTTGGAGAGAGACAAGTTGATAAAATAATTTTTAAACATGAAGAAAAAGACATAAATGACCACATACAGTATTTAAAAGCATGACTTAATACATTTTGTGTTAATATCAAATTGTAATATGTATATTTCAAAAAGGGCACAACTTAATTCTAAATTGAATTCCCTCAAACGAAATGATTTTCACTTTTCAATTTTAAAAGTATACTTCCAGAAACAGTGTCTGCTCAGTAAAGAAAAAATGACAGACTTTACAAAGTTCTTTTAACTAATTCTATTAAAAAAACTTTTTAAAAATCCCTACATTTTCATTCTATAATTCAACAAATATATGAAAGATGAAATTTCCTTCATTGCTGGTGGAATTGCACACTGGTACAACCACTCTGGAAATCAGTTTGATGGATCCTCAGGAAATTGGATATTAGTACTACCTGAGGACTCAAATATACCACTCCTGGGCATATACCCAGTAGATGTTCCTACATGTAATAAGGACACATGCTCCACTATGTTCACAGCAGCCTTATTTATGATAACCAGAAGCTGAAAAGAACCCAGAAGCCCCTCAATAGAGGAATGGATACAGAAATTGTGGTACATCTATACAATGGAGTACTACTCAGTGATTAAAAACAACAAATTTCTGAAATTCTTAGGGAAATGGATGGATCTGGAGAATATCATCCTGAGTGAGGTAACCCAATTACAAAAGAACACACATAGTATGCCCTCACTGATAAGTGGATATTAGCTCAGAATCTAGGAATACCCAGGATACAATATACAAATCACAAGAAACTCAAGAAGAAGGAACACTAATGTGTGGATACTGCGATCCTTCTTAAAAGAGGGAACAAAATACCCATGGTAGGAGATGCAGAGAAAAAGTATGGAGTAGAGACTGAAGGAAGGACAATCCAGCGACTGCCATACCTGGGAATTCTTCCCATATTCAATCACCAAACCCAGACACTATTGTGGATGTCAGCAAGTGCTGGCTGACAGGAGCCTGATATAGCTGTCTCCTGAGAGGCTCTGACAATGCCCAACTAACACATAAGTAGAGGCTCACAGCCATCCATTGGACTGAGCGCAGGGTCCCCCAGTGAAGGAGCCAAGGAGCTGAAGGGGTTTACAGCCCCGACAGAGGAACAACAATATGAACTAACTAGTACCCTCAGAGCTCCCAAGGATTAAACCACTAACCAAAAAGTACACTTGGTGGGACTCATGGTTTCAGTTGCATATATAACAGAGGATGGCCTAGTCGGTCATCAAGAGGAGGAGTGGCCCTTGGTCCTGTGAAGGTTCTATGCAACAGTGGAGGGGAATGCTTGGGCCAGGAAGCAGGAGAGGGTGGATTGGTGAGGTTGGTGGGAGGGGGAGGTGGGAGGGTGTGGGGCAGTGAGCAGTTCTGACAGCTGGAGTCCAGTAAAGAAGAGCCACCTTGGAACCCTGGAGATCCACTGAGCAAAGTAATTTGCTCATGAGGGACGGTAGGTGTGGGCGAATTGCTCCTGACACCAATGGCTCAGATTTCAGCCCAGATTCCTCACAGCTGCCCCTGTAGGAGATATGTGCTCTATGAGGCAGACATTCTAGCTGGACTTTACACACAGTCATCTGACCACAAGGCAGGCATACCACACCCCATACAATAAAAGGGGTGGTTTGCCTCCTCCTCACTCTATTACCTCTTACTCTTACCCTTCCTCTCTAAAGCTTACCTTCTTGCTCTCTCTCTCCTCTCTGCTCTTTATTCTCTTCTCTGCCTTTCTCCCTCTCCTCCTCCTTTCTCTCTCTCTCTTCTTCTTCTCCTTTCTTTCTCTCTACTCAAACAGCATATTTCCCCTTCCTACAATAAAATAGTTCATTCATACATTGCCTCCTTTTTAATTAAGGCACTGTGCAGCAAACAGGCCAGCCCCAGAGGAGGTAGAGAGACCTGGGCCTCAGCAGCAGGCCCCTGCCACCGGGAGAGAGAACCTCAGCCAGTCAGGCGGGGCTACAGCCCAGGCCCCCCTGCTTTTTGGAATGACAGGAGGGAACATATGTTTTTTTTTTTTTTCAGAGAGGAACCCAGGAAAGGGGATATCATTTGAAGTATAAATAAAGAAAATATCTAATAAAAAATTTAAAAAATTCCCTACATTTTCATTCCATAACTCAACAAATATGAAAAGTCATGTCAAACCGGGCAGTGTTGGCACATGTCTTCAATCCCAGTACTTGGGAGGCAGAGGCAGGAGGATTTCTGAGTTCAAGGACAGCCTGGTCTACAGAGGGAGTTCCAAGACAGCCAGGGCTATACAGAGAAATCCTGTCTTGAAAAAAATAAGAAAAGAAAAGAAAAGAAAAGAAAAGAGAAGAAAAGAAAAGAAAAGAAATGCCATGTCAAATCTGTATGAACTAATTTAAACTGAATTGATAGAGAAAGTTAAAGCAACCCTTTAACCAACCAAATTTTTCAAAGTTTTAACAAATACAGTCTTTTGGATTTTCTTAGAAAACATGGTGGCAAACTCACATGGCATGACCCTTCTTTAACCTTAGTAAAGATGATGACTAGTCACATGACTGCCAAGATGACTAACTTGGTTGTCATTTACTTCAAGGTGAACATAGGTCATAAGCCAAGATAGCAGCAAGCCACATGGTACTCCAAGATGAGCCCATCAGATGCATATTCTTTTCCTAAACAATCTTTGAATAAAACTTAAATACATGGTATGGCATAGCAGATTATTATCTATACATGAACTTTTTAAAATAACATTCAAAGAAGATAGAAATGTAAGACACAGAAAATTAGTTTTCAACAAAAACTTTACAGATAGTAAACAAAACCAAGATAAAAAGAAGTTGTGGGGTTAATTCTGAAAGATAAATACCTTGCCATTTGTATCATCTATGGAAAGTAATTTACTTCATAGCTTATATCAGGTAAGGTGACTTTTCTGCTTTCCTCCCTCTTTTCCTGTCACAGAGGGAACTGGATGGCCTGACCTAGGACTGAGAGTTTGGAAGAAAATATTAAACAAAATTGCTTGGGTCTGAGGCATTGGACCAAAATCCAACTCTAGATCCAGCCTTCTGAGTAGAGTAGAACAGCAAGGAACGTTTTCCCATA
>JADRCD010157278.1:0-19601 GCA_019843815.1 Montemys delectorum | reverse complement strand
ACACACACGCACACATACACACACGCATACACGCACACACATGCACACGCACACACGCACGCACACACACGCACACGCACACACACACACACACACACACACACACGCACACACACATGCGCGTGTGCACATGTGTGTGCACACATACCACACATACCACATGAGACATTCGGGAAGCCAAGCATCTCCCTTTAGTCCATTCTACCTCACAGCATATTGTCACTATGCTATCACTAGGATGACCTTGTTATTACTTATCTGATTTATATCACAGTATTTACAGCTGAGATGAGACTGATGATCCCACCCCCATGCCCATCACACCACAGCTCCTCAGACAACCAAGACACTTACTATGCACAACTGAGCATCTCTGGGAAGGTCGGGATGATGCTCATTCCAGCGGAGACGCCGTTTATAACTAACACCAGCACAAGAAGCCAGAGCTGACTGCGGAGAAGTCCGGGAGAAACAAGGCATTAGTATTTTAAGAGACACAGACTTAAATCCAAGGAGGGCAGGATCCAGAGTCAGCTGTACAAATTGCTGGGCCTCTTCAACTTGTCCGATAGCATTCAGGGAGAACTCACGCTGGCACCTTAGACCTCTGCTGCAAACACAGCTCATGCATCATCTGAAGTCACTTTTGGTCACACATTCCGCATACATGTGGTTAGTCATACACACTACACATCTGTAACCATCCGGCCGGCTCACCGTAACAAAATCCTCTCAATGTCAACGCTGTTGGTCATCTCATTAAACACAGGGAAGAAGGGAGGTGCAAAGGAAGAGATAAGAAACTGACTGTTATTCTGTGTGGGCTTTCTTCTCACTCACCGAGAGAGGGGCTGAGACTTTTATTTTATTTTATCTAGGTACTTGACAGACATTACACATTTAATTCTTGTTATCTGTATTAATTAGCTTTAGTTCCTTTAAAAAAATTTTAATCGTATTTCTTTATTTTAGAGGGGAGGCGTGCTGCAGTGTGGATAGAGGTCAGAGGGCAACAAGTGTAAGTTTGGTTCTTTCCTTCTACTTTGTAACTCCTAGAGTTCAATCCTGGAGAATTAATCGTTTCCAGGTTTTGCAGCAAGTATCTTAGCATGTTGACCATGTTGCTGACTCTGGTTTCTTTCTGTAGACAAGAAAGCTCAGGTTCTTGCAAGTTGAATGATTTGTTCAAGTTCTACTACTAGTTGACAAGCCAAAATTCAAATCCAAAAGACTCCAAAATTACCCTCCTTCTCTGACAGTGTTTCATCTAAAGCATGCGAAAAGGCCTTAGAGGCTCATTTCCTTTTGATAAATTTTAATAAACAAATTATAACAAAATGAGCAACTACTGCATGCTAAAAATGACCTGGAAACAATAAAAGTCTCAGTCCTTCTCAGGGAGTGAGAAGAAAGGATTAAAAATAAACTATATTCTCTTACATATCAAGCAGAGGATGCTAGCGATAAATGTTATTTTGAAATTATTCCAAACAACTGTGCAATTGAAACACAAGAGAAAGGAAATAAGATGGTACACACTTTTTTTTTTTTAATTATAGTTGGTTTTTTTTTCTTTTTTTTTTTTCTTTTTTTTTTTTTTTTTTTTTTTTTGGATATTTTATTTACCTTTCAAATGTTATCCTCTTTCCTGTTTTCCCTCCCCTAGAAACACTCTATCACATTCTCCCTCCCCCTGCTTCTGTGAGGGTGTGCCTCCACCCACCCACCCACTCCTACCTCCCCACCCTCTATTCCTAATTCCCCTACACTGGGGCATTTATCAAGCCTTCATAGGACCAAGGACCTTTCCTCTCATTGATGTATGACAAGGCCATCCTCTGCTACATATGCAGCTGGAGCCATGTGTACTCCTTTGTTGATGGCTTACTTCCTGGGAGTTCTGGGGGGTCTGGTTGGTTGATATTGTTGTTCTTACTATGGGCTGCAAATCCCTACAACTCCTTCAGTCCTTTCTCTAACTCCTCTATTGGGGACCCTGTGCTTAGTCCAATGATTGGTGCGAGCATCTGCCTCTGTAGTTATCAGGCTCTGGCAGGGTCTCTTAGGAGACAGCTACATCAGGCTCCTGTCAGCATCCACAATAGTGTCTGGGTTTGAATCCCCAGTTTTACAGTCTCTAGGTGGCCTTTCCTTCAGTCTCTGTTCTACACTTCATCTCATATTTGCTCCTGTGTGTACTTTGTTCTCCTTCTAAGAAGGACCGAAGCTCCCATACTTTGGTCTTCCTTCTTATTGAGCTTCATGTGGTCTGTGAATTGTATCCTGGTTATTTGGAGCCTTTGGGCTAATATCCACTTATCAGTGAGTGCATACCATGTGTGTTCTTTTGTGATAGGGTTACCTCTCATTCAGGATGATATTTTCTAGCACTATCCATTTGCCTAAGAATTTCATGAATTCATCATTTTTAATAGCTGAGTAGTACTCCATTATGTAAATGTACCACATTTTCTGTATCCATTCCTCTGTTGAAGGACATCTGGGTTCTTTCCAGCTTCTGGCTATTATAAATAAGGCTGCTAGAACATAGTGGAGCATGTGTCCTTATTACATGTTGGAGCATCTTCTGGGTATATTCTCAGGAGTGGTATAGCTGGGCCCTTAGGTAGTACTATGTCCAATTTTCTGAGGAACTGCCAAACTGATTTCCAGACTGGTTAAGATGGTACACACTTACAAATCCTAGCATTTGAGAGGAGTCTGGAGGATCATAAGTTCAATGCCAGGCTCAGCTAACAAAACAAACAAATACTTTATAGATAAGAATCAGCATTTTTCTCATTTGATAAAGAGTTCACTTGTAAAGATTTGCTTAGAGCACGGCCAGCTTCTAGTAAATAAGGCTCTGTCAGTCAAGCGAAAAGTCCACTCCAGTCCTAAGCCAAGACCATTGTTTAAATAGCAATGCCCATAGCACCAAGGCATTTAGAAAGTTAGAAAATTACTATTTCTCCAAAAGCATGGGGGACAAGAAAAGTTACCTTTTAATGTGCAGAAGGGGAACAGGTCCTAAGAGCATGTAGCACCCAGCTGTGATTAAGTTTCCAAAAACCAGAAACCATTTCCTTAGATTCTGGTAAAGAAAAACAATGTAAAGCTTAAACCAAAAGGCCCTCTATAATCAAACAACTTTTAAAAACTTACAGTAATAACATTCAAAAATCCAAATCCATTGAAGGAAACAAAGTTATACATTTAAGAGAAAATCAGAAGATGATAAACTTAAGGGCAAGGAGAATATTTTACAAGATGACCATAGAAGTCCCATAGGAAGGCAACACACAACAGATCTGCACATCGTGAACTATTGCAAACATGTAAGAACCTGCCAATGTCTTTCTTTTAAGAGATAGGTCTTGCAATATAGCCCTGGCTGACATTGAACTAATAATCTCTTAGTGCCCCTGCCTCCCAGGAGCGGGGGTAACTGACATTTGCTACCATGATGCCTGGCTTAAGGTTATGTCTTCACATTCAGCTACAAAGGCTGTTTGAGATGTGCTTCTTTTAATGGAGTTCCAAATCAAAGTCACTGGCTTTTTTTTTTTTTTTTTTTTGAAGTTGTGGGGGAGCGGTGGGGGTGTGTATGTGTGTGAGTTTTTTGAAGCAGGGTTTCCCTCTGTAGCCCTGGCTGTCCTGGAACTCCTCTGTAAACCAGGCTGGCCTTGAACTCACAGAGATCCACCTACTTCTGCCTCCTGAGTGCTGGGATTAAAGGCACATACCACCACTGCCCAGCCAAAGTCATTGTTGAACTATTAATACATATACTGTATTATGCTAAAACTGTGTTAGTCCTCTTCCAGGGGGCCCAAGTTTGTTCCCAGCACCTATGTCAGGTGGCTCACAACCTCTAGAAGTCCAGCTTCCAGAGAGCCAAAGTCCCTTCTGGTCTCTGAGGTCACCCATGTACATGAGGCATTCATGTGCACAGACACAAACAAAAATGAAGGTAAATCTTTTTTTAAAAAGAAGACATTATCCTTTTGAGACTTGGGTTACTAAGTCAGTCCCCATAATATATATGTCTTGATAAATGTATGTGAAAAGCTAAAGAGAGAAAAATGTAAAATCTAAGCAGTAAATCCTCAGAAGCAGCCATGGAATTGTGAGGTCTGGTTAATGGTGCTGTTTCTGTCTATCAGTCATGAAGATTGAATGGGCTAGGCCAAACTGGGGGAACAGAGGGATTTGCTCCAAGATGGCTACTGAACGAGGAGGCACACTTCCAGGGCCATCTTTCAGACTCACTAAGTCAGAATTTCCCTGTAACAGTTTCTCAATATGATCAAGTCCAATAACTTCTAAGACTCTGTGTTTGTAATTAGGATCGGGTTTTTTGTTTTATTTTATTTTGTTTTGCTTAGGTCATTAAGAAAGCTTTAGAAAGTATTATATAAGCCAGGCTTGGTTTTTTGTTTTGTTTTTGTTTGTTTGTTTTTTTGAGACAGGGTTTCTCTGTGTAGCCCTGGCTGTCCTGGAAGTCACTCTGTAGACCAAGGTGGCCTTGAACTCAGAAATCCGCCTGCCTCTGCCTCCCAAGTGCTGGGATTAAAGGCGTGCACCACCACTGCCTGGCGCCAGGCTTGTCTTAACAATGACAGACTGTGATCCTGGCTCAGGGAAGATTGAAGCAAGAGGACCAAGACCCAGAACACTCTGAGCCACAGTACTTATACTTAGCCCTCCCTTAAAAAAACAAGTAATCTCATAGTGCAACTGTCATTTGCAGGAGTTTTACCATCAGACTCATTTTCACCGAAGTACTGAACTTGTGTCCACTTAGAGCAATGACTGAGGCGGGAGACACTGAATTCTCTCTCAGGCCAGCTGAAGGTGGGAGTTTTAAGCAATGGAACTTTAACTCTGGGGAAGTAGCTACAGATCTAAACACGGAAAGCAATTCAGTGTACATACAGGCCTCTTATCACTGAGTAGACCAAACAGCGGCGAAGAAATGGTGTAGGAGAGAGACAGACCCAGGAAGACCAGTCCCACGTATCCAGTTGACAAACTGAACTGAAAAAGAAATGCCATATTAAAGCTGAACGACATCTCTCTTTAAAACAAACATTCCCCTTTCCCTCCTCTGCCTGAGCCCGGTTAACACAAGTCTATCAGTTTCTCTCCGTATTCGCAGTGTGGCTAGCTGTCCACGGCTGCGCCTAGGGAACACCGTGAAGGGGGAGATTGTAGCTCACTCCGGCTCACGGTTTCAGAACCTCCTGGAGGGGATGACGCAGAAGAGCACAGAACCTCATGATGGGAGCCAGGAAGCAGAGAGTATGCCTGTGCTCACTGGCTTTCTCCTTCCTTCCTGCAGAGAGTATGCCATGCTCACTGGCTTTCTCCTTCCTTCCTGAGGTTCATCTCAGCCCCATCTCTGAGGTGATACTCCAACATTCAGGGCATCCCACCCAGTTAGTGCTGCCTAGAAGTAACCTCAAGCCTTACCCAGAGATACATCTTACTAACTTTTTAGGTACTTTTCTATCTAATCAAGTTATCAATCAAGACAACTGGAGTGCGGTCTATCCCAAAAGCTGTTGCCTGTCCATGGGATCTGTTCTTCTAGCTGTCTGGGATGTGCCTAATCTCAAAGAGACTTGAAGCGGGGATGGGGAGTGGGGGAGGGGAGTGACAGAGGGGCAGCAGGGGGAGGGTGTAGTGACCCCCAAATTACTAATATTAGCACTCTGTAGTTAAAAACCTTACCTAAGAAACTCCAGTGTTGTGTATATTTGTCCCTGCAGAAAGCTTCCCATTTTCCCTCCCACCCAAGGCAAGTGCCATAAGCAGGGAGCTGGTTCCATGCTGCAGCTAGCACAGGGCTCCCTCCCCCGCTCCGTCTCTCTCCAGCAGCTCTGAAAGACCTTAGACTAGTGTTAGAATGGCACTACCCAAAAGCCCCCCATTAATGAAAACATCTTGTATAGCCAAGTGTCGACAGGACCGGCTGGCACTCTCCGATAAGTGGTCGAATTATCCAGGTGCCTGTCCTTGAGACCTCAGAAATAACAAAGTCAGAGAGAATTAGAGCTCCCTCCGTTTAATTCATAGAAAAAGGTAATCAGAAGTCACAGACAGTTATGGCTGGCCATAAAAGTAGTTCCTGATAACACCAAAACAGACACCCATTAGTCCCCCACCAGCTTCAGTTCCGCACTAACAAATGGTTATAGCGTTTCACTTCCCTCACTCTGAAGCATTCGAAGAATTCCCAATTTTGTATATAAACTCATGTTTTTTCGGGCTCGGGGTCACATGAGATCACTCGCTCATAGTGAATGTAAAGCATGTGATCCAAGTCTGGACTGGAATAAAACGCTCTTTTGTAATTACAGCGGACTTTGTGATTCTTGGGCTCATTTGAGGTTTCCCATGGACTCTGGGCATAGCCAGAGGAGCCACCACTGGCTCAGAGGAGAAAAGGAGGGAAGGGATCATGGGAGTGGGTGACAGGGAAGGGGGTGGTGAATAGGGTGTAAAATGAATAAGTAAAAAATAATTAAATTTAATAAAAATAAAAAAGGAAGAGGTGGGGGAAAGAACTTGGAGAAAGGGTAGGGTGCTTTACATGGAGGAATATATTAATTTTAGAATATATATTAGCATAATATTTTTATATAAGAAACAAAAATGGTTTTTTATAATAAAAATGTTTGAAGCTTTAAAAAAATTAGCTTTTATTTGAATTCCTTTTAACTTTCCCTTACTTTGAACATGGGTAAATACTTTTTTTCTAAGGAGGAAAAAAATTCCAACCACCTAGCAGAAATCCTAAGAGCTTTTATTTTTGTACTACTTGACGTTAAACACATTATTTGAATTCTACAAACTGTCATATTTTCACATACACTGTTTAACAAATTTTATATATACCAAAAAAAAAAAAAAAGTCATACACAGAACTTATTAAAGGATGTTCTTGGATCCTAGCCTTAGGTATGGCTTCTAGGGGGCGGGGAGGGAAGGTCTGAGCAGGAGAGGGTGTGTCACTGTGAAACACAAAATAGCTAATAGGAATCCAGCATTCATGTTTCAGCAATGGAGATGCTTGGTTCCTTTCTCCTAGTCTGTAGTATAGACCATAGTCATCTGATTATATGAAATAGCTAGAAAGAAGGTGGGCCAGGGGACATCTGGGAGAGAAGGACCACTCGCATCAGAAGACCTAATGACCTAGTGACCACTCCTAATGCCTCATTACAACTCACACAAGTAGAGAAAAGGTGTCCTAGTGAGGTAGCACGGAAGATGCCCTCACAGCTTGCACAGACCGGACAACGTGAGCAAAGGAGACAGCGTATTGGACACTAGGAGAAGATTCTTAATGGGTCAGACCCCAGATCACAGAGAACAACGCTGAGGGACTGGAGTGCAGATCCCTAACCACCTCCTTCTCACAGCTGAAGGTCGTCCCCTAAGGAGCCCGAGGGCACATAATCAAGGCCACAGGTGCAGAGCAGACCTTACCTTCTCCATGACAAAGAGAGACAGGGTTGGGTCGAGGAAGCCAAAGCAGGAGCTGAGAGAAATGATCACGAAGGCTAGAAGGCCGATCTTGGGTAAGCTGACAAGTTTCCAGAAGGACTGTTTCCCTGGATCCGACTCTTGGAGTTACAAATGGAAACAAAGATATATCATAGCAATCAACATCTCAGCATTATCTTTTAACTTACTTTGAAGCTGTTAAGACTATCTAGTAATAAAAAATTTGTACAATCGGGGCTGGCGAGATGGCTTAGCGGGTAAGAGCACTGACTGCTCTTGGGAAGGTACTGAGTTCGGATCCCAGCAACCACATGGTGGCTTACAACCACCCGTACCGATATTAGGACGCCCTCTTCTGGTGCGTCCAAAGACAGCTACAGTGAATTACGCCGGAGTGAGTGGGGCAGGAGCGAGCGGGGCCGGAGGGAGCGGGGCCGGAGCAAGTGGGGCCGGAGGTCCTGAGATCAACAGCAGCCACACACATGATGGCTCATGACCATCTATACAGCTACAATGTACTCATAAAATAAATAAAAATAAATCTTTAAAAAAAAAAATTGTACAATCAAGTTGCCTGAAATTAAATAGCATCATCTACATTAGCTTCTAAACTCTTCATCTTTAGGATCCACAGTCGATTTTACTGAAAAGACTGGCTTTTATCCTGGCATGGTGGTGTACACACACCATCTCAGCACTTGGGAGGTAGAAGCAGGAGGTTCAGGAATTCATTTCATCCTCGGCTACATAGTGAGTGAAGTCAGCCTGACTCTGTAACACTTATCTCAAAAGACAGACAAAACATAACTCCAAAATAAAAAAGCAAGCCTCAAATACAAATAGTGTCCAGTGGAATCAGTGTGTGCAGGGAGGTTTTTAAGTTACAATCTGGAAGTTAGGCCTTTTGGATGGAACAGTGAAGTGAACAGCTGCAGAGAAGGCACCATCCAAGCTTCAAGCTTCATCAGGAACCAGTGTGTGTGTGTGTGTGTGGGGGGGGGAGCTTCTCATTTGCTTTGTAAAACAAGACCTGGTTATTTTTGTGAGTGCAAAAATGAACACAACATTGAGAGACTGGAAGGCGGTGTGTTAATGTGTAAACTACTTTTATCATTTAGGATCACTTCTCCCAGTCTCCTAACCCAAGTTCATGACTATCTGAGTATCAGGCATGGCTATCTGCAATATCTAAAAATTCAGAGAGTGTACAGACTTTTGCTATTTTAGGTAATATTCTCAGGGAATTTTTCAGAATACAGAGAATACTGTTAGTCAAAAGCTCAACCCTCAAACCAGGGTATGTATTTTACTTTAGAGAGGGAATAGTGCCATCTGGTGGCACAAACAGGTATTGCCAGCAGGTAGTTGATCTTAGTGGATTTTGAACTTTAATGAATTTGAACTGAAAATTCAAAAGATGGGCTGGAGAGATGGGTCGGTAATTAAGAGCACTCACTTCTCTTTAAGAGGAACAGAGTTCTGTTTACAGTACCCACATCAGGTGGCTCACAATCACCTGTAGCTCCAGCTCTTGAGGATCCAGTGCTTCTAGGCTTTACAGGCTTCTGCACTAGTAATTTAAAATGGTAAAGATAACCAGGCATGGGGAACTTGCCTTTAATCCCAGCAATTGGGAGAGAGAGGCTGTTGGAGTCTAAGTTTGAGGCCATCGTGGTTTACAAGAGAGAGGTGCAGGACAGCCAGGGCTACACACACACACACACACACACACACACACACACACAGAGAGAGAGAGAGAGAGAGAGAGAGAGAGAGAGAGAGAGAGAGAGCGCTAGAGAGAGCAAAAACAACAAATAATATAATAATAAAATAATAATTTTAATTTTAAAAAAATTTTTGTTTTAGTCTCTTACATTTCTTGTGTATTCAGAAGCATTATCCATTATAATAACAGTTAAGAGATTAACGATAGGGAGCTGGTGTGGTGGCTCAGTGGTTAGGAACACTAGCTGCTCCTACAAAAGACAGAGGTTCAGTTCCCAGTACCTACACAGCAGCTCACATCCATCTCTAACACCAGTTTCAGGGGATCTAATTCCTTCTTTCTGACCTCTGTGGGCACCAGACATGCACATGGTCACAGACATGCACACAGTCAAAAACCCATACATATAAAATGAAATAAGTAAAGTTTACGAATAGTTTTAAATTTAAAATAGGGCTGGAGAGATGGCTCCATGGTTAAGGAGCACTGACTGCTCATCCAAAGGTCCTGAGTTCTAATCCCAGCAACCACATGGTGGCTCACAACCACCCGTAATAAGATCTGACGCCCTCTTCTGGTGTGTCCGAAGACAGCTACAGTGTACTTGCATATAACAATAAATAAATCTTAAAAAAAATTAAAATAAAAGGATGTATCAAAACACTTATAAAAAACAACACTTTACTGGTGTAAGTGAAAACTCTTCGGTAGACAAAACCAAACCTATGGAATGTTTCAAGGGTACTTCCTCCAAATCCTGGTACCACTATGAGACAGAACTCCCTGGTCACCAACACCCACCCTGAAGTGTATCAGAGACAGGGGAGTGGGGGAGTCCATGAAAAAAACCACACATGACACCATTATCCTACAAAGAAGAGATCTGAGGAAACTACTTAGAAAAGGGGACAGAGATAGCCCACGCTGGGTGAGTAGAGGCTATGGAAGAGTTTGCATATTCAAATTCAACTTCGTGTGACAACTCTTCTGTTGACACTCAACAATTGCTCATATGGCTTTCAGGATAGAATGTGTGTTTCATAAAGGTTATATTTTGAGTTTACCTACAATCCTATCATGCTGCAGGCAGAGATAGGAGGGCCAGCCTTAGAAAACAAAGTAATTTGCAAGTAAAAATGAGGCTTATCAGTAGTGTATGACACTGATGTCTGTATATATGTGTGCACATGTGTCCCGTAGAACGAGTAAACCCAAGGAGCTAACAAAGCCCACAGCTTACATCTCATGCTTGTCACTTTCCATATGAGAACTTTAAAATTTACTCTCTTAGTAATTCCCAAGTATGATTGCTGCTTTGTGTTCTGAGACGTCATCTCCACATTGTCAACAACGCCATGTAAAGTAAGAAATAGGGCAGGGCTCTGGTGGCACACAACTTTAATCCCAGCACTTGAGAGGCAGAGGCAGGTCAAACACTGAACTCAGTCCAGCCTGGTCCAGGATGGAAAGGGCTGCACAGAAAAATCGCGTCTTAAAAAAAATTATATAATAATAACAATAACAACAACAACAATAATAATAATAATAGCTGGAAAAATCCAGAAACAATGAGTTTCTAAAGTTTAAATAACTTTAATTATAGTAATTTTACTTGTTTATTCTTTCATTATTATTGCTAATCTCCTTCTACAAATTACGTATTTATTTTATGTGTATGTATGTCTGTGCCAGGTACCTGCCATGTGCTTCTGGTGCTTTAGAGGCCAGAGAGGATGCTCTGTCCTGAGACCTGAGTTACAGATACTTGTGAACGACCATGTGGGTTCCGGGACTTGAACTCTGGTCCTCTGCAAGAGCAGCTGAAAAGGTCAGCTCAGGAGCTTTGGGAAGGTCATGGAACACTACTTGCCCCTCTGGAAAGGAGAGGCTAGTTAACATTCCTCAGACCACAGGGTGGGAACCAACCTGCAGGATGGACTTTTGCCCACCTTCCAACAAGGGAAGTCCCTGCCACCTCATCCCCTGAAGACCAATCAGTTTAAAAAGTCACACTGTTCTGACACTCACATTGTGCCTAAAACTGTATAAAAGCTCATTGAACAAGCTGTGCAGGGTCGCTGCCTCTCCTTTGGGTCTGGGACAACCCCAGTGCACTGGAACAATAAATTCCTCTTGCTTTTTGCATCGATTCAGGCTCCACATGGTTCACTCAGGGGGTGTCCAGTAAGCTAAGGCGCGACAGAGTCTTACACAGCCAGTGCTCTTAACCTCTGAGCTACCACACCAGCCCCCTATTGTTAATCTCTTAACTGTATCTAATTTTAAATTAAACTTTATCATAGCTATGTGTGCCTACATAAAACATAGTAGAAGTGGGCTTGATATGTGCTCTGGTTCGGAGCACAGGTGCCTGACTTGTAGCATGTGGCCCACAAAGGAGGTGGGACTATCGTTTGACCTTATAGATCCTTCTGTCACCATGGTGTAGAGCAGTTCTCAAGTTGAGGGCTTTAATGAGAGGAATGACGTGCCATGACTGTTAGAACAGAACACCAGGGAACAACTGGAGAGCGCATATGGAAATGAGGGTCAAGGACTCCTAACACAGAACAATAGATAAGTACGGCTGGCCCTGGGAATGGAAGGAATGAACAGAGATCACAGAACACCTGATTCTGCCTACAAGTCAAAACAAGAGACAACTATCTGTTACTGTCTCATGTGGATAGCCCTGGGGCTGCTTGTATTTTAATGTTAATTCCACTCTGGGGGAGGAGGTTACAAGGAATGAGTCAGTACTCAGGTAACTTCCTGTGAATCTTCTTCCCCCACCCCCTTAATTTGTAAAATAAAGGCTAGAGCCAGTGATTGGGCAGGAAAAGGGAAGGTGAAGCTGAAAGTTTGGTAGAGGAGGAGGAGGGGGAGAAGAGAGGACTACAGTGGAGGACATGGAAGGAAAGTGAGCAGACACCTGGTCTGAGAAACCCAAGTGGTAAGGGGTCTCATAGACGGGGAAGATGGTAATGCAGTGTAGGTCTGCCCAGTCTAGGCGTGCAGCTTGTGTTCATGTTAACTGTGCAGCTTGTGTTCATGTTAACTGATTTGGGTTTTCTTTGCCCAGGCCTATTTGGGTTGGAGATTGACTGCAACAGCTATCCTAGTTGTCCGAATTAAAGCTTTCGATAGCTCTAAGAGTACACTTATTTAGGAATACTCCAATCTGAATTATAACCTTAATATATCAACCTTAGGGATTTTTTTTTTAATTTCACTTTTAATTAGTCTGTCTTAGCTGTCTTTTCTCATATCCTAATGTAATAAAGAGTTAATTTTTTTCTTCTGCTACATGAGAATCTGACCCCCTTTTTTTCTTTTTTTAAAAAAAAAATTTATTGGATATTTTCTTTATTTATATTTCAAATGTTATCCCCTTTCCCGGTTTCCCTCCCTCCCAGAGACACCCTATCACATCCTTCCTCCCCTTGCTATCAACAAAGGAGTATACATGGCTTCAGCTGCATATGTAGCAGAGGATGGCCTTGTCATGCACCAATGGAAGGAGAGGTCTTTGATCCTATGAAGGCTCGATAGATGTCCCAGTGTAGGGGAATTGAAGGTGGGGAGGTGGGAGTGGGTGGGTGAGTGGGTGAAGGAATACCCTTTCTTTTTTTTATGATTTATTTATTTATTTTATATATGTGAATACACTGTTGCTGTCTTCAGACACACCAGAAGAGGGCATCAGATCCCATTACAGATGGTTGTGAGCCACTGTGTTGTTGCTGGGAAATTGAACTCAGGACCTCTGGAAGAAAAGTCAGTGATCTTAACCACTGAGCCATTTCTCTAGCCCTATTTTTTTTTTATTAGACTTATTTATTTTTTTTATGTGTGAGTGTTTTGCCTGCCTGTTTGTATACAGGCCACACGCATGACTGATGGCCAAGAGGGTCAGAGGAGAGTGTAGACCCCCTGGAACTGGAGTTACAGACAGATGACTGTGAGCCACCACGTGTTTGCTGGGAATCAAACCCAAGTCCTCTGCAAGAGCAGCCAGTGTTCACCACTGACCCATCTCTCCAGGTCAGTTGCTGACTGGGTTTTCAATTATCAGTCAAATATTCATCATACCTAGACACAGCCCAGGATGCTAAACTAAGGGAAAACCAAGTAAAACAAAACAAACAAGCAAACAAACGAACACTGATTCCTTACACTTGCAGAGAAGCTCCACCTTGTGGTTTACTGTGGTATTGCCTCTCTGGCTCTCTTCTCCCCAGTTCCCCAGCTCTAGTGCTGAATTCTCCAGCTCTGTTATATTAGTAGCCTGGCAAGTATACAAGTTGACTTCCCTACTAAGAATCAATGCTTACAATGTATATAACCTGGCTGGTAAATTTCATTTGGACATAAAGGGAACTACAAATGAGCCACTGGTTAACTCCTATCAGTTAACCAGTGACCATAGGTCCCTGAAAACATATAGGTGCTTATCACAGAGACCAGTGATTTATGTGGGGATGGAAGCCTTGGAACCAGAATTATTCCATTACTGTGCCAGGGACCTGGGTCCTTGTAACTATTACTGCTACAGACAGGCAGAAGGCCCACTGGGAAAGAATTGGCCTTGCCCTGCTACACTGAATGCTTTAGTTTGAGATGTATCTCAAAGAAACTAACAGAGTAAAACACAAACTTCACTTTGTGCTCAGGATGGCAGGAAACTCCACTGGCTGAGTACACAAAGTTGACCTAGAGTTGGGAATGGTAGAAGCAGGAAGATCTCTTTGAGTGAAAGACCAGCCTGTGAGTTCCAGGACAGGCAGGTCCTGGCAATATAGTGAGACCTTATTAAGAAAACAAACCAACAAAAGAATCTAAAAACCAAGTTAGCCTAGAACTTACAGGGATCTCACCTTGCTTTTACTGCTTTGTAGACAAAATGTTATACCCACAGAAATTTCTGGTGAAAATTTAGTTCAGCCCAATGTGAGCAGAAATTTGATTTTCCCAAAAACCTAGAAATTTTTGTGATATGCTTATTTTTATTTTTATTTTAAGATAGGGCCTCATGCAGTCTAGGCTGGCCTTAAACGCACTCTATGGCTGAGGTACTTTAAAGGTGACCACCACCATGTTCTGTTTGTGTGGATCGAGAAAGCAAACCCAGGGCTTGATGCATAGGAAGCAAGAACTCTGCTAACTGAGCTAGTCCTCTGTAAGCAAAAATTCTCATAAATTAATTACCCATGTTTTAGGAAAGAGAACCAGTTTTTGAGGGTGTAGCAAAAGAGGTATCATTGATTACATTAACTAAAAACTAACATACCATAATATATCCTTTACAAAGACATAAAAAATAAAATAAAAAGTCTAAAATAAGCATTAAGTTTGAACTTACCATAACTAGGCAAAATGCATAGGTTGAGTGGTATCATCAGCAGAACTATGCACCCCAGAAAAATAAAGGGCACCTCGTAGCCAAAGGACTGATACAAAAGGCCACCCAAAGGGGGACCTGCTACCAGCCCCAGTCCAGAAAAAACCTCAAGACTTCCCTAAAAGTAAAAAAACAAAAAACAAAACAAACAAAAACAAAAACAAAACAAAAAAAGAGAGAGAATTTAGCTCATGTATTTTAGTTGAAGAATTACTAGTATCAGGCATAATGACATACACCTTTAATTTCAGCACTTGGGAAGACCCCATCTCAAAATGCCTGTGGCTGGTAAGGTCATAGGCATGGGAATAGACTCTGGTAACTGCCATTTTCCTAAACCAGTATAGTTTGTAACCACATTTGAAATATTTATCCTTATATCCACAAGGATGTGCATCTCCTACCTTTTATCAAAGTAGCTTCTGTTGGAAGCTGATGGAGCCCATTACAGAAATCTACAACTGGTCAGTCACAAGGTGCTCCACTCCAACTGATGCACCACCCATATACCTAAGTCTCAGGGAGCACCAAGGAATAGGGGCAGATGGTACGCTCCAGAGGACATCTGCTGTGAGAGAGTGTCTTTTACAGGAGACAGGGAAGTTGCATCCTTGAAATCCCAATGATACAGTTACCTAAGGAAGATCAGCACAATGACTACACCAGCTGACATGCCTCAGGGATGGGAGAAATCTCATAAAGCTTTTTCCCCAGATGAAGCACTACAGGCAACCAATGACTGCTAAGAAAGGGAGAATCAGTTTCCTCCAAGGGGGAGGCCCCTGATTGGTTATCCAACCCAGTGGTCAAGGCTGAGCACATATACATATAAGCAACATTAGATGAACTTGGTGGAAGCTGTATTTACACATACATACACACACACACACACCCACACACACACACACAGGAAGCAGTAATTAAAGAAAAGGAAATTATAGGAAATAATTAAAGAAAAGGAAATAAAGAAGTGGAAATTATATAAATATTGTACTCATGTAGAAATTCTCAAAAATGCGAATAAAAACAGAATTATTGGAGTAACTGCTTTTAAAAATGTCATTTCACAGTGCAGACCTTGGGCGTAAAAGACCCAAAGGAAGCTCCACTCCCAGGTGCTCTAACATGCCCAGGATCAGAGGTGAGAAGGACACAAGATCTGTCCCAACACTGGGAGTAACTGGGACCTGCGGGACCCAGGCACACAGGAACTCCAACAGCCCAGTGACACTGGTTCCTTCTGGTCTGTCTGGGCTGGTGCCCTGAGCAGACCTTGGGCGCAAACTCCGAAGCCAGTCTCACAACACCCAGAGGAAGTTCCACTCCCGGGCGCTCTAAGAAGCCCAGGATCATAGGATCCCAGAATCAAAGGATCCCAGAGACAGCTTGATTCTGAGGAGTTCTGACACAACCAGGATCACAGGAAGGACAGGCTCCAGTCCAACTTAGGAAGGGCAGGTAGCACTAGAGATAACCAGATGAACTAGATGTCGGGGGTTTGGGAGAGGGGGAGAAGTGTAAGAAAATAAATAACACAAACCAAGGTTACTTGGCATCATCAGAGCCTAATTCTCCCACCATAGCAAGTCCTGGACACACCATTACACCAGAAAAGCAAGATTCAGATAGAAAATCACTTCTTATGATGATGATACAGGATCTTAAGAAAGACATAAATAACTCCCTCAAAGAAATACAGAAGAACACAGGTAAACAGCTAGAAACCCTTCAAGAGGAAACACAAAAATTCCTTAAAGAACTTCAGAAAAACACAATAAAACAGGTGAAGGAAATGAACAAAACCATCCAGAATCTAAAAATGGAAATAGAAACAATAAAGAAATCAGAAAGAGAAACAACCCAGAGATAGAAAACCTAGGAAAGAAATCAGGAGTCATAGATGCAAGCATCACCAACAGAATACAAGAGATAGAAGAGAGAATCTCAGGGGCAGAAGATAACATAGAAAACATTGACACAACAGTCAAAGAAAATGCAAAAAGCAAAAAGCTCCTAACCCAAAACATCCAGGAAATCCAGGATGCAATGAGAAGACCAAACCTAAGGATAATAGATATAGAAGAGAGTGAAGACTCCCAATGTGATGGGCCCGTAAATATCTTCAACAAAATTATAGAAGAAAACTTCCCTAACCTAAAGAAAGAGATGCCCATGAACATACAGGAAGCCTACAGAACTCCAAATAGACTGGACCAGAAAAGAAATCCTCCTCCCACCCTTAACATAATAATCAAAACACCAAATGCACTAAACAAAAAAAGAATCTTAAAAGCAGTAAGGAAAAAGTCAAAAATGTCATTTCACGGGCTGGAGAGATGGCTCAGCAGTTAAGTGCACTGACTGCTCTTCCAAAGGTCCTGAGTTCAAATCCCAGCAACCACATAGTGGCTTACAATCACCCATAATGAGATCTGAAGCCCTCTTCTGGGGTGTCTGAAGACAGCTATAGTATATGTAAATATAATAATAAATATTATTGTTGGGCAGGAGCGAGCAGAGGCCCTGAGTTTAATTTCCAGCTACCACAACCATCTGTACAGCTACAATGTACTCATATACATAAAATAAATACATAAATAAATAAATCTTTTTTAAAAATTGTCATTTCACAGTTTCACACACAGAAATGTTGGTTCACACACTGATTTTGTAGCACCGTCTGCACTGTAAAGCAAGGTGCAGTGGCAGACACCTGTGATCTCAGCACCTGAGAGAAGAGATTCAGGCACCAAAACCAGGAGGTCAGGCTCAACTGTTGAGAGTTCTAGCCAGCCTGACGTCCATAAGACCCTGTTCTAAACAAAGGAAGAAAAGATGCAAATGTTGTAAATACTCCCTAGCATTTTAATTAAGTAGGAGATATCTATGCAATATAAGTGTACACAGGCAGTAAAGAGAGAACAAGGATGGGTTTTATACCTAGATACAGTAGCCACCAATGTGCATTTGTCAGTATAATTAGTGAGGTGTTAAAGAGTGTGAAGAGTGTGTCATCACGTGTATAAAGAAAAGAAGGGAAGAGAATCACGCTGCTACTCCACACGCACGTGTATGTTTGTGTATGTGTACGTGTGTACATACGTATGTATGTACATGTGTGCATAAGTACTTGTATGCATGCATAGATATGGAATCTTGAGAAGCCTTCTTGGAGTAGCTAGGACACTGGGTCTGGATGGCAGATGCGTGTTTGAAGTCAGAACAGCTATGCTATGTGTCAAACATTTACCATATTCTGTATTCCATTTCATAAGTTTCTAATTTTATGCTGCATAAAATTAACTAAAGGTGAAGTAAACAAGGCAGTCCTATGGAAAGGAAGCTTACTGTTGAGGAAACTGGAGCATTCTAAAATCAATCTAGTTTTCCAGGGCTTTAAATACACCCATGGCTTGTAAAAGGGAATTAGGCAGTCTACCTAACCTATAACAAAGACACACAATCCAGGTATTTTATTTACAAGCTGTAAGCCTAGATTAACCAGACTTGGAGCTATTCTAACTTATGTCCCAGCCATAATGTCCTGTATGTGCTGTTTTTCCTGGCCATGTGCTCATGGTGCATTTCTGTTGCCGCATTTTCTCTATCCAATCACATTAGGGCAGTGACACAGGAATAGAGGTGGAGTGAGAAGTTTAGGAGGAGAAGTCAGAGAGCAGGAGAGAGGGAGGAAAGTCATCATGAAGGCAGGTGAAGATGACGATCCAGACCCCGAGTGGTTTTAAACAGCCACAGGTAGCTAAGGATTTTATAAGGTTAGAATAATTGGATTAAAACATTGTCTTTATTATTTGGCTCTGAAATTATTGTATTGGCATCTTGTAAATTGTGATCTTATTGGTATATAAACCTGATTGGATAATTAAACCTTAAGAGTCATGTTTTTACTGGGTAACTAGGCGCTAGATGAATTATTTGTGGGGTGTGTAGAGTGTTGCACGTAAGCGAGATGATCTTGCTAGCTGGGAGAAATTAGCAGGTCCCCAACAGGACATAGTGTTGAGGCAGTACAGTACCGGCGGGGCAAGAGAGTTAGCAGGGTGGATTTATTTTTAATATTTCCCGCAACACATTTCCTCTCATGGAGGCCTCCTCCAGCCTCATGTTCTTCCTTCCCCCTTCTCTCCTCTACCTGCAACCCCCTCACTTGACCCTCAAGTCCTACCTTGTTCCCTCCACTGCCCAGTCACAGGCTCTAGCCTTTTATTGACCAGATAAATTGGGCCACAAGGTTTGCATAGCATCACTTGGTGTGCCCATGATGATCTGCCTGTCAAGGGCAACCAGATCTTGAGAGCTAGTATTTCGAATTAGAATACAAGCAGCATCAGACCAACCCACCACAATGGCTTACAATTTTACAGTCAACATCTGCAGAGTCCACACATGATTAAGTAATGTGTGAAATGTGTTGGCCCTGGCTGCAACTTTCCGTGGAAGATTGGGGCTGGGGGGTGGGGTCGGGGAAGGGCAAGTCTACTTCCCCCTGCCAATCTCAAATGCCAGTGGATGGCTATTGCCATCATAGGAATCTCCTTGGCTTGGCAGCACATTCCACAGTGTTCTGCAGGACACCAGCTCTTTAAGAGGTCCACAAGTCTGAAGTGGAGGAAGCTGACCCAGAGATAAACTGACAGGTGCAGTAGTAAGAAAAGTCAAAATTAGACAGGTGCTCCTCAGATAAGACAGAAATGCTCTGAGAATTTCAAAACAACCTGAGACCTCTTCCATGAATCTGGGGAAAGGACTCTCATGAGCCATGAGAGATAACTTCTAGAGTAGAGGAAAGCTATGTGCATCTCTGCCAGGACCTACTCATAGGATTACAAGGTCAGCAAAATGCTGCTCATATCTGAAAGAAAGAAAGAAAGAAAGAAAGAAAGAAAGAAAGAAAGAAAGAAAGAAAGAAAGAAAGGAAGAAAGAAAGGAAGGAAGGAA
>JADRCD010157271.1:0-21165 GCA_019843815.1 Montemys delectorum | reverse complement strand
CCCCCCCCCCCCCCCCCAATCTTGATGTATGTGAGCCGTGTATACTTTTTGTCAGACAGCTCTTGGGTTTGAGTCTCAGCTAGGCATGTTCGCTGAGAGTGCTGTGGCGTGGTCTTACATCCACACTCTGTCCCAGCACAGTCTGTGATGCCAATGCCATCCTACTCAACTATGGGAAATAGGTTACAGCGGTTTGGCCAAGTTTCTTTCCTTTGAAAGCAGTGTTTTTCTCTTCGTAATTAGTAAACATGTTCACAATTACATTAAAACGATGTGAACTTTGTTTCTCCTCCTACTTTGTCACCCAGCATCACAGGGCAACCATCCCACACTTCACAGACTTCTCCCCAGGTCCCACTCATTTCCTTTTTTATCAGATAACTCATGGAAAATTGCTGTTTTATCGATTATAATTCAATACTTCATTTTGTTGCTGGTTTTTCTAGGTTTAAGTATTTATTATATTTTATGAATGCTTTATTTTGCCATTCTCATTTTTCTAGTTGCTCCTTCAAGTTGGCATGTGCTTTTGTTTGCTTTTGCTTCTTGGATCGTTTTCTTATTTTCTGGCATCACGACATGTGTTCTTTGTTCTGACCCTGTAATCAAATGTTTCTTCAAGAAGTGCTTGTTCCTTTGGTAATCAAACTGCTTAGAAACCAAGATGTGAAAACAAGATCTGGAATAAAATTTGCATTAGTTGTAAGAATATACATTCTGTGAATTGGCCATTTCACCCCATGTGATATGAGTATCTTGGAGAAAGTCTTTGCCTATGTGCTGGTGGAGTCTTACTCAGCTTTAGTAGCACAAAACTGAAGATGATGCAGATGCTCATCAGTAAGAAAACCTAAAGAAAACATGGCAGGTCGTGAGACAGAGTGCTCTATTCAGTGAACACAAACGAGCCACAGACCTGCACATCCACATGGATAATTGCCAGATACATAATTTTTAATAAAAAAGAATGCAGAGGTTCCACTAACACGAACTCCAGCCCTAAAACACTATCTGTTCATAAGGATGTGTCAGTGACAAGAAAGAAAGGAACCAGTGACCATAAAGTCCAGGAGAGTGGTTACAGCTTGGCAGTAAAATGCACTCCCTGGGCTTCAGAGCTATTGACAGTATCGTGTTTCTTAGCTGACCGCCGAGTTAATGCCAGTTCATTTTACTTACAAATATATGCAAAATGTTATGTCTTTTAGGAAAGAGAAGATGAAAGAGGGGAGCTAAGGTGAAAGCAAAGAAAGCAAAGGACAGGGGAAAGAAAGCACACAGGCCACAGGACAAAAGGTCACTCCTGTGCATGATGTCTTAAGATCTGGGAGGTGATTTAGATCCTGATACAAGTACCTGTGTAGTTCTCACTGAATTACTGAACGTCTCAGAGCCTTGGCATCACAGCAAATGGACAGAAACAATGTGCTCTGCACTGTCTACGCACGCTGCTACCCTGAGAATAAAGGGAAATATTTATACCTATATGCTAGAACTTCAGCCACAGTTGGGGGCTAGTGAGATGGCTCAGCAGTTGGCATGCTGGCTGCTCTTCTAGAGGACCCGAGTCCACTTCCCAGTCCCTATATTGGGCAGCTCATAACTGCCTGTGACGTCAGCTCTAGAGGTTCTGACATCCTCTTCTGGCTTCTGCAAACACACACACACACACACACACACACACACACACACCTCTTTAAAAGGGGAATAATCATTTTTGGTTTTGACAGGCTGGCTTCAAAGTTAGGCAGCTGAAGATGACCTTGAACTTCTGATCCTTCTGACTTTTACATCCTGAGCATGAGGATGACAAGCACGAACCACCATGCCTGGTTTTATGTAGTACTGGGGACCATTCATGCTAGGCAAGCTCTACATTATATCCATAGCTCATGTTTTAAGATATATAAAGAAAATAAAACTAATACTCCAAGTTGTTAGCTTGCTTCCTAATGCTAGACTCCATGCATGTCAGTCTCTGTGTATGCTTTCATGTTTATGACTAGCTTACATTCCGCTGATTCTTTCCTCGATGAACAAGTAAAGCAGAAGCCAGGTGCTCCACTGAACCCTCTCAGCGAGGTGCATTTCGACACACTGGGAGAAGAATGACTTAGCAAGGATATTCTGAAGTCTCTGGTTGTAGAATCCAAGGGCTTTCCTTGCCTTGGAAGGGCCAGGCTGGTCTGCTCTTGGGTGATCATGGGAGAAAGTACGCACAAGGGCCTTGTCGGTGGGTCAGCTTCATTTTGGGAAACATGAGTCTGTGACCACGTTGGGTACTTGGAGTTGCCAGTATGTTGCTTACTAATGGTCCTCACCTGTGCGAACGTGCACATGCCCTGAATGCACTCTACCTCCCCAGCTGAACTCTGTCTGTCCTGTATGCACTGTCACACTTCCCTGCCTCCATAGCTACCCCTGTTACTAGAAAACAAAAGGAAGGTGTCCTATGTAGATTATCTGCAATGCCCAACATGGCAGAAAATAACTACGACACCTGCTAATCAAATAAGGAGACCCTGGTGCTACAGTCAAATCCTCAACCATGAGGCAAACGTCACTAAGCAAACCTTCAAAGAAACCCAGTCCTATTGAATCCTGCTCTGAAAGAAAGTGAATAAATGCAGAGATGGCATGCATTAAGTTACGGTCCGCTCTTACTCCTGCTTCTCTACCTTGCTTCTTCCCACTTTGTTCCCCGTCTCTCTCCCCATTTCCTTTCCCCCTCTCTCCACATGGTCATGCCAGCCCCTACTTCTCTACTCTCTCCTTCTCTCTGCCTTTCTCTGCCTCTGCTACCCTCTTAACTCCCTCCCCATGCCCTAAATAAACTCTATTCTATACCAAAAAAAAAGTTATGGTCCACGTCAGACCATCCCCACATTAAAAATGTCTGTCCTACAGATCACAACCTGACCTACTTCATACATGTATGGTATCCCTTCTCTATCACATCTTAAATACTTATATCTCTGCCTTAGATGTCCTGATTTGGATATACAAATCAGCTTTCAAGATCTTGAACTTAAATTGTGTTTCTTGTTTACTTCTGGGTAATATCCATTCTTGGGAACCGAGGTTAGGTTGAACCATAATATAGACACATACAAAATGATTGGAATATATGCTTCTTTCAACAAACAAGATTATTGTCTTAGTTAGGGTTTTACTGCTGTGAACAGACAACATGACCAAGGCAACTCTTATAAGGATAGCATTTAGTTGGGGCTGGCTTACAGGTTCAGAGGTTCAGTCTGTTATCATCAAGGTGGAAAATGGCAGCATCCAGGCAGGCCTGGTGCAGGAGGAGCTGAGGGTTCTACGTCTTCATCTGAAGGCTGCTAGCAGAATACTGACTTCCAGGCAGCTAGGATGAGGGTCTTAAGCCCATGCCCACAGTGACACACCTACTCTAACAAGGACACACCTCCTAATAGTGTCACCCCCTGGGCCAAGCATATATAAACCATCACAGTTATGTATTAAGTCATCAGTTTTGTGGAAGGAAAAGAAGAAAATCCATACAGCATCTTCCATTGTTTGGCACACAGTGTCACATACTTGGTCAATTCTTATTAGCTTAACTTGGTGGTCTATATGGAGTAATAGACCATATGGAGTATATGTCACAATGTGACCTGGGGATAGGAGACTTTGGGGTACCCAACATTCTATTATTCTCACTGTGTAACATCAGAATAGTGAGCTTAAAACTGCAGTCCAAGGTTTGGAGGTGCATTGTTTTAATTTTTTTCTAGAAGTTGTCAAATTGCATGACCCTTAATATTTTGCAACAAGAGGGAAACCATATATACTACTCAAAACTCCCTGGGGCTAGTGAGATCATGGATTATAGAGGAGAACTTACTACTGCCACCTTACTAGAACAGAATAACTCCTAAGTACATTATAAAGCTTATCCCTATGCCCACAGGTAAGTGTAGCTCTCACCCTGCACCAAAGAAACTTGTTATAGGAAACAGAGATCATTTCAGAAAACCACAACCAGTAAAAATGCAGATATCACCTGACCACAGGGATCAGAGCCCCATCAGATTCATCTATAGCATAACTCTGCACCTAGGACTCCGGGAACTTCAGGGAAGTGTGGGCTAAGATAGCCAGAGAACCAGGAAGTCTGCTGTGAGATTGTCTCCTAGAAATGACAGAGGTGGAAAGATCTCCCACTTGGTAAAATTAATCTTGTGAAAATTACCATCCTACCAAAAGTAAGTTTACAGATACAATGTAATCCCAACTAAAACACCCACAACAGTCTTCACCAAAAAATAGAAAACAAATGACAGCAACGAAAGTAGTCACATGGGACCAGAAAAGACTCTGGGTAACGAAAGCAGCCCTGAGCAAAAAAAGAACAATACTGGAGGGATTTCCATTCCAGATTTCCAGATATATTATAGAGCTATAATTATAAAACAGTATAGTTTTGGTGCAAAACCAGAAATGTAGATCAGTGGAACAAAATAGAAGATCAAACACGAGTACAAAACATTAGCGTAACATCGAGATATTTGATAAATGAGCCAAATACACACACGACTGGAAAGACAGACTATTCTACCAGTGGTACCAGAAAGCCAAATGGTCTCCTCCAAAAGAGTGACAGTAGACTCATATTTGTCATCCTGTACAAAAGCTAACTGCAAGTGAAACAAAGACCTCAATTTGATGCCTGAAATACTAAAGCCACCAGAAGATAATAGGCAGTACCCTACGAGATAGAGGTGTACGAAAGGACTTCATTTACCCGAGAGTTAATGCCAATGGTTGACAACTAAAGGACCAAATGAAGTCCTTGACTCTTAAGAAGCTTGTCATTTCCTGAAAACCTTAAAGTAGTTAGTGTGTAGGTTTCTTTGACCCTGATCCCAAGAACCTGTATGGTGAAGGAAAGACCTTGAAACCAAGTGTTGTTACTTTCTTCTTGCGCCTTTCTCAGGATCCCTACTATTTTCTAACGTAAAGCTTCATTCTTTAATTTGGTGATTGTAGCTGTTAGGAGAGTGACTTCATAGTTCACGGAGAGATTATAACTGACAGCCCGAAGAGCCCAGATGTAAAAGCATGTTAGTACACAAAATACACGAATGGGAGAGCACAGATGTAAACTGGGTGTTAGAACACAAATAGAGAGCAAACAGAAACTAGGAGAAAAACAAGGGATTTTTAGCTCAAAATGTAAAACTACATAAGCAAATGGCCTGTATGCTCTATTTCCTATTTTTAAAAAATATTTTGAAAATGTTATTCAGCTCCTAAATTGTAAGATCTATGGGCCCAAAAGAGTATTTCTACCAGTGCACTGGAAACCCTCTGGACAGTAGCGCATTAGTACAGCTATCTGTAAATTACTCAAGAAAGTCATTTTGAGTTACTCAAGATAGATGCATTTCAGATTCATACACATTGTAGCATAGTCTACTTCAAGCTGAAGAAATCAGAAGATATGACCCATGGTCTAACCCACTGTTACCCTGAAGAAAACATGTCCTTTCTCTTAGAGTCAGTCCTCTCATTTGAAAAACTACAGAGATTTTTAAGTTCTCGCCTGAAAAAAAAAGAATCTCTCTTTCTCTTTCTTTCTAGTTCATTGTGTTAAGATTAAGGGAATTTAATACAGTCTCATCTAGTGATCTACAGTATTGACATTAGTGATGAATAGGGTGATTCACTGAGCATGTTTCTTGCAAATTTCCAGAAATATAACTATAAGTCATTCATCATTTTTCCATTAATTGTTGATTGGGCATGGTTTAGTTTAGCTACTCCAACCAACTTCAAGAGCCTTCCTAAGGGAAGAAAAGGGATTATACTGGTCTGAACCTGTACCCTTAGATGTGTCCATATTCCATGGTAGCTACATGGCCCATGCTGCTGCCAGGTAACTCAAGGAACAATGTTTGATTTATGTTCACATTTGAAAAAACAAATCTGTTTTTCTAACCACAATTATTCATTTCTGTTAGTTAGTCATTGTAACCATCCATGCTCCAGAATGAGATGTGACTAAGAGATTTGGTGTTTTCAGCTCACTGCAATCTTGGAAAATTCCTATGAGATCAAAGAGTGCAAGAGACTCTGCTCCAGCCATGTGGAGCTATTTTCAGATCTCTGAAAACCTTTTGATCATTCTTGCTTGTCTGTGTGTCTGTGTGTGTGTCTGTGTGTATGTCTGTTTCTCTGTGTGTCTGTCTGTGTGTCTGTGTGTGTGTCTGTGTGTATGTCTGTTTCTCTGTGTGTCTGTCTGTGTGTCTGTGTGTGTGTCTGTGTGTATGTCTGTTTCTCTGTGTGTGTCTGTGTGTGTCTGTGTGTGTGCTTGTTTGTGTGTATATATCTGTGTGTGTGTCTATGTGTGTGCATGTCTGTGTGTATGTATGTATGTGTGTGTCTGTGTCTGTGTGTATATGTGTGTGTCTGTGTCTATGTTTCTGTGTGTGTCTATATCTGTATGTGTGCATGGCTGTATGTATGTGTGTGTGTGTATATGTGTGTGTGTCTGTGTGTGTGTATATGTGTGTGGAAATTTTCAAATATAAATGAGATAATACAATGAACCACATTCACTGATTATTCTGCTTCAGTTATAGCTGGTGTCTTGCCATTCTTGTTTCAGCTCTACTACTCAGTCCTCAAGTGCTCCAATTATTAACTTTATGATTTGTAGGGTAGAGTTTATATACATCGAAATATACAAGTCTTAATTATTTTGACAGTTGGATATAAGTGTGTGTTTACATGCGTGTCACATTTCTTTCTCGTGAGAAAGGACTTCCTCTGGAACCTCTGCAGGCAAGCTGTTGTTTGTTTTCATCTTACATTATTTTTTACCTATTATATAACTTAATATGAGTGGAATTTAAAGTGGATATTCTTTAGTATTTGGCTTCTGTCCTCAGCATTCATTCACATTATTCTGTGTATTGGTAGAGGGATTCATTCTTTGTATTGCTAAGTGACACTGTGCCATGATACGTTTATCCCTTCTCCTCTTGATGCACTTAGGTGCTTTTCTGTTTTGTACCCTTGCAAAGAAAGCTGCAGTGAACCTTCTTGATTAGATCCTTTGTTGAGCTTAAGTTATCTGAATAAATACCTAAGACTATACTTGCCAATCTGAAGGTCGCTGTGCCTTTAACTGTCACGAGGTTACCAGTCTTGTCAAGGTGGTTACATCATTTTATATTCCTGTCAGTGACATAATTGAGCTCTAACTATTCCTCATCCTATCAAAACTTGAGATTATCACTTTTAAATTTTAGCTATTCAAATGGGCATGGAGTAATATAGTAGGGAAACTGGTGTTTCAGACACAACTTAGCCTCCCTTTTGACTCAATTTTTCTATACACAAAACAATAAAATAAACTTAGGATTTAAAGGAAATGTGTATTTGAGGGGCTTTGTAAAGTGTGATTCTGGAATCAGTGCAAGCTATTTTCCAAATCCACAGAAGCTGAGGCACGAGGTACTCAGTGCACCACAGGGCATAAATATAGAATTAACAAGGTCAAACTGAGAAATAAACCACATTGCTTTTAAAGCCCTTTCCTTTTGGGATATTGCTGATCCTTCTTAGAAGTTAGCACACAAACGTAAATCCAGAGAGTTAACTGACTGGCACTTCACTGAATAAAACTTTAGTCATTCTTTGTTTTTTTGTTTTTTATTAGATATTTTTCTTTATTTACATTTCAAATGATATCTCCTTTCCCAGTTTGCCCTCCAAAAAGAAAACAACAACAACAACAACAACAACAACAACAACAACAACAAACCTGTTCCCTCTCCCTCCTCCTGCTCACCAATCCACCCTCTCCCGCTTCCTGGCTCTGGCATTCCCCTGCATGGGGCATAGAACCTTCACAGGACCAAAGGCCTCTCCTCCCATTGATGACCGACTAGGCCATCCTCTGCTACATATGCAGCTGAAGCCGTGAGTCCCACCATGTGTACTCTTTGGTTGGTGGTTTAGTCCCTGGGAGCTCTGAGCGTACTAGTTAGTTCATATTGTTGTTTGTCCTAAGAGGCTGCAAACCCTTCAGCTCCTTGGGTCTTTTCTCTAACTCCTTCATTGGGGACCTTGTGCTCAGTCCAATGGATGACTGTGAGCCTCTACTTCTGTATTAGTCAGGCACTGTCAGAGCCTCTCAGGAGACAGCTATATCAGGCTCCTGTCAGCAGGCACTTGCTGGCATCCACAGTAGTATCTGGGTTTGATGATTGAATATGGGAAGGATTCCCAGGTGGATCATTCTTTGTATTTATTTCTCAGATTTGCAGTAAATGCGAAGATACACTTGGGATACTAATAGAAGCGCATTCGTCGTGGATGTGTGAATACACATCTCTTGTACATGTGAGGAAACATCAATACCTTCAGGAAGGAGACATCAATACAATCAGGGTTACAGAAGCTTTCAACCATCCAACAGCTATATTACATTTTCATAATTTAACTAAATGATTATGTCTACTGGTAATCAATGATAGCAGTCACACAAGATTTATTTTTTATTTAAGTGAGTATTTGTGTCTGACCTTGTATGCATGGGTGCCCACAAAGATGAGAAGAACATGTCAAATCTGGAACTGAATTTACAGGTGGTTTGTGATGCCCAGCATGGGTGTGGGGAGCCAAACTTGAGTTCTATGCAGGAGTAGCAGGTGCTCTTAACTGCTGAGCCATCTCTTTATCCCTGTCCCTAATCTGAAGCAAAGTATTAATGCCAACAAGAGTGGCATTTTAGGGCTGGAGAGATGTGTAAAAACACCTCCTGCTCAGGACTAGTGACCTGAGTTTCGTCCTCAGAACCCACAGTGGAAAGAGAACCAAGTCTGGAAGATTATTCTCTAGTGATGCCCTTTAATAATAATAAGTGTAGTAAGTATATAATAACTTAATAATTTAAAGTGATTGGCATTTGAGTGCAGGTTAGCGCACCTGTAGAATCTAAAGAGAAGTACTGTGCAGACCTAGTTCACGGTACATTGGCTTCAGCATTTCCTTTTGAAAGGACAATCCTGTAGCTCTCCACCTGCAAAGAAATGTGGTTAAAATTGACAGCATGAGAAAACGATTTCCTTGCAATATGGGCCCTATGTTCTCACTGGTAAGAAAAGTACCGCATTCTCTTGCAGAGTGCGCTCTGTGGAGCTTCTCTGGTCTCTCCCTATTGTCTTCTCAGGCCATCTATATAGCCTGATTTTGAGTTAGAACCTGGAGGTTGAGGAGGAGTTTGCAAAGTCCCTGTATGGAAAGAAAAAATGTAACCTACGCTTTGACATATGGCACCTTCGGTTGCCAACCTTTTGGTGTTAATGATGGGCGTATAAATCAGTCATATCTCTGAAGAGAACTGTGCTCTGTTCCATAACTCCTCCATACTCCACATTCCTCTGTGAGCTCACACACTAAAGGAAACACCTGTATCTTTTAGCATTAATCAGTCTTCCCTTTGACCACGAGATGCTACTGAGTCCCAGGCGGGCAGGAAGTGTTCAGATGTCAGACTCAGAGGGAACTGGCCTCCCTCTAATGACAGACGATACTTCTCTAGCTTTCTCATCCTTTGGCTAGTACACCTCAAGGCTTGCCACCCAGTAGCAATGAGCTCTCCCTACAGCAGTAACCTCCTCATTATTGAATTCTTTGCTGGCTTCCCGCTCTTCTCAGATTCATTGTCCCCCATTCAAACTCTGGATTCACATGTCTAAATAAACTTCCGGCTCTCGATCTAAGTCTTGGGGTTGCTCTGAAGAAATACACCTGGGCTAATTCCGTATCAAGCAGAATCACTACTAAAATAATGTGGGTGGACAAAAGGAAATATTTTGATGTTCGGATGTCCCACCCGACATTCAATGCTTCTAAAGATCTACAACTCACTTAGTGTACTCGGTACTGTTCTTGGAGTGTTTTGTTTGTTTGTTGACATGGTTGCGTGCAAACATGCTGTCTAGCTGAGCCTGGCCTGAAAGTCTGTGGCTCAGGCTGATCTCTAGCACACAGCAGCCCTCCAACCTCAGCCTCCAGACTGTTGCGATCACAGGGCCTGAGCCGTCCTTCCCTGCTCCAGAGATACTATTCGTAGAGCATTTTCTTCAGGTAAAGGTCTATTTTAATAAATAGTCCCCAGACTAAAGAAATGTGTCTCATAGAATGGCATTGAGATGGTAGTCAGCTAATTGACTTCTCAGAGAAAACCATTGTCTCCCATTGTATTGACTCGTGTGTTAAAAGAAGTCTTTAAAATGTTGATGTTTTAATTTCCCTCATTTGGAGTCAAAGAGATAATTTTGCTGATGAGGAATGGCTGATACCAGGCCACAGGTATGAACTGACAAGCTATTTAGAGTCCCATCATCCACTCCCACCCCACCCCCGCAAACACTAACAATTAAAATACTCTGGAAGATTTGGGCTTATAAACGTATTTTAGGTTGATAAGCTTGGTGATGCTAGCCACTTAATAATTTTTTGGGTCAAGAAGAGATTCGCAGAGCTGAATCGGTGGCAGGGTTGTGTGGCTCAGGGACTGCTCGCACTAACACCCCGGGGTCAAGATGCAGGGACTCAGCTTAATATTTAGTTCCATAGCCTCCCTTGCAATAAACATCTTCCAGTGCTCTTAACTTTAAATTGTATCAGTGTCTTCTAGTGCCACCCAGCTGTCTCAGGATCTTTCCAGAGACAAGTTTGAGGTCAACAATGTATCCCACATGGATAGTGACTGGTTGAGGCACAGATCTTGTGGATATCCATTTTGGAGGAGCTCAATTCAAAGACTTCAGTGATTTCTCTGTAGCCAGTTTCCTTTTAAACATAGCTGTCCTTGTCTTCTTCTTTTTCGGGGAGGGTTAAGAACCATGGTTGAATATTCTTATTCCACACAGATCCTCTGCTGCCTCCTTCATCTTGGGATCCTGACCTCTGTGGAGTGTGTTGCTTAAGCTGCGCTGTGCTCTGGCTTGTAGGACAAGAGAGCTGTTCTGGATATTCACTCCATCCTCCTCTGTCTCATTGTGATTCTAACAGCAACTGCTGTTGGTATTCCTTCCTGGCTCTGCTTACTCAGGCTCTGCGAACTGGTTTCCTCCCTGTTCTATTCCTCAAAGTTATGGGGCTGGAAAGGAGAAACGGTGATGAACTCTGAAGACCAGATGGCACCAGCCCTTGAATGTAAATATAAATCAGTGTAAATAGAGGAAGCAGAAGGAAAATGGCCCGGGGGGTTGTGAGAGCACATGAGAAAACTTCAGAGTTAGGAATGGTCTCTGGTGTTTAGAAAGTCCTGTGAGGGAGGAACAATGCTCAGGATAAGTTCAGCTCCAAATCCTCCTCCAGGCAAAGAGTTTATTAAAACACAGCAAGTCTCTGAGGTAAAAACTTTAACCTGTTCAGGGAGAATAAAATATGCTTTTTTAAGGTCCCTAATGATAGTACAGGGAAGGGGGAATCTTAATGCCTCAGGAACTGGGTCCAAAGTTGGCTTCTCTAAACTAAACAGCCTAACTAAACTAAAAAGTTTCTTTTTTAAATATCTATTAAACTGCTATATGTGTTATTTCAGCCTTAGGTCCGTATACTTCTGGATATGGTGTGCATCTGTCCTCAATGTGACAGGACTCACTTCTCGTGCCTGGTGGTCTGTTTTGAGGCTTTGCACTTCGGAGGGGTCCCTTCCAGGAGGCTTGTATGTCAGGAGTTATAGGTGGGCATGTCACAAGCTTCTGACTATGTGACACGGCACGGCAGAAGCTCTTGGTCATCAAAATGGGAAGATGCAGAAATGAGGTTTGAGAGATTCTTGTATCTGATTTCAAGAGGACTACTGTGTGATGGGTGTTATGTGAAATCATGTGACGCTCTTGGAACACCTTGCTGGGGAGATTTTTTTAGTGCGAACATCTGTGGCTTTGCAGCAGTCTGGGTTGCATTGTGAGTCTCGATTGGGTAGCTTGTGATGGAGAGATAGTTTAACAGTGGTGAATGAGAGGATGACTCACACGTTTCTTACTCTTTCATAAGTCCAAATTTAGCTTGAATCACAAAAGGGGTCTCCAGCTCTTTCCCATGGTTTTTGCCCGGTGGGAAGACGTAGCTTTCCCTCCCCCTAAACTTCTTTTAATGTTTTTGCCCACGGCTCCTGTTTACTGGAAGTTTTACATCTCCCACAGAGCAGGCTTACATAGAAGCCTAGCTGCTTGGACCAGAAATCCAATTTTGTTTGACTACAACTAAGGATTCATGTTGAATATTTCTAAATACAAAATACTCCTAGTGTAACCCCAGTGAAACATGATGAAAAGGGGCCTTTGGATAAAGTGCAGAATGAGAGCGTCCAAGGGAACGCCATCTGCTGTGGAAGCTTCCGCTCTCTGCATTGACCGGATAGGGGGAGTGTGGCTCAGTGTGATTCTCTGGTGATGAATTCTGGGAAGCTTTTGCTAAGCTAATTTCAAATAGGGAGTCTCACCTGTCATGTGTGGCAAGCCCAGGGATGGCATTGCCATTCCTATCTGTGGGGAAGAAGCTCTCCTCATTACAGTGGAAAAGCGTTAATCTCCCGAGACCTCTCCGATGAAGTCTTTGATATAAGCTGCACCCATTTCTATGCCATTTTGTTTCTTTGTCAAATGTGAATAACCTGTAATCTCAAATAGAAGAAATTTAATCACCACAGGTACATGCTTTACTAAAAAAAAAAAAAAAAAAAAAAAATCAGGGCTGGCGAGATGGCTCAGCGGGTAAGAACACTGACTGCTCTTCCGAAGGTGCTGAGTTCGGATCCCAGCAACCACCCATAATGAGATCAGACGCCCTCTTCTGGTGCATCTGAAGACAGCTGCAGTGAATTACGCGGGAGCGAGTGGGGCCTGAGTGAGCAGGCCAGAGCAAGTGGGCCGGCAGAGGTCCTGAGATCAACAGCAGCCACACACATGATAGCTCACAGCCATCTGTACAGCTACAGTGTACTCATACACATAAATTAAATAAAAATAAATCTTAAAAAAAACAAAAAACAGATTCTTTCTTTTTAAAAAAAAAAAATTCGGGGTTAGAAATTTAGCTCAGCGGTAGAGCACTTGCCTAGCAAGCTCAAGGCCCTGGGTTCAGTCCTCAGTCTGAAAAAAAAAAAAAAAAATTCAAAGGTGCTTGTTGTAGATTCTTGGTACAACTTTCCTTGGCTTATATAAAAAGTGTTGAGCTGGATCCTAAGCTAAGGGCTAGTGATTCACAAGTCAGGATAGCTCCTCCAGTGTTTGAGGTAGAAGTAAGCCATGATAGAATGTAGTAAAGTCTTTAATAGAAATTCACAGTTCTGTAAGAATAAAAAGAAACTATAATTAATGCCTTGCTTGCATGAACAGAGCAGATGTTGGGACAAGTCTTGAAGGATTAGCAGGGACTCCCTAGGGAGGCTGAGGGCACCGCACCGAGGCAGAGACTAGAATCAAGAAAAGCATCCGTGAATAGGAATAGAAGCGTGACAGTGTGCTGTTGGCTGCTGACTCTTCTCATTCCAGATGAGACAGGTCAAGAACCCAGAGACATCCAGATGTAAGGGAGGTTGCCTTCCTCCAGGACAGAATTAGCACAGACTTACTGTAAGTGAGATGTCAGGGCAGCAGAGCCAGGCTGAGTAAGCCACAGGGATACAGCTTCCTGGAGAACAAAATATTTGTAAATACTTTCATGGAACTTAGACAACGGACTCAAAATAACCGCACGGTTCCCAGGCTGTCTCTGTGTGTGGCTTTCTGGGGGAGTCGTGGTGTTCTAGAGGAACCCTGCGGGAAATGTCATAAGGCCTCAGGAACTTCCCATGGTGCCAGTCTCCTTTTCTAACCTTAAGAAAACGTCCTAGTGCATTCCCCAACCGCTTTCTTTATACTTCACTGAAGTCTGAGTTCCCTCCCTGTCTGAGCTTCTAGGGCTACCGTAGTAAATTACCACAAAATCATGGTTCACAGTGACAGAAGTTCATTCTCAGTTGAATAAGACACAATCTGAAATCAAGCAGTCAACAGGGTTGTTTATTTGGGGAGTGCCAGTCTCCTCACAGCCTCTGGAAGTGACTAGCAAACTTGGCCCTTGCAGAAACAGCACTCTAACCTCTACCTCTATCCTCAAGTCGCCTTTTGGTGGCCGTACGTATATCTCCTTTCTCCTATAAAGAGCCCAGTCAGTGGGTTTTGGACCTACCCTCAATCTAGGATCATCTAATCCCCCACTTTTAACTTAGTCAATCTGCAATGGCCTTCTCCCAAACAAGTTTATGTTCAGACCTGTTCTTAAGACTTGAGACTTGAGATTGTGATCTTTGAAAAGTACTTCTGACCAGATTCCTATTTGTCTTCCTGGAGAAAAGTTACATACTGGGAGCTGTTAGGTAAAACATATACAATGTAAGATAAATTGAATTCACCTTTATTCTAAGCCAGAGATGGAGAAAGAAAACACAGAAGGACTGCTCTCTCTTTAAACTTAGAACCACTGAGCTCAGATGAGCCCTTGGTGCTTCTTGGTCATTGTTCTCCACGTTCCCTCTGTCCCAGTCTTGCATGGTTGTCTCCTCTGTCTCCTCAGTCTTCCAGAAGTTCATCGTCCCCCATTACCAGCTATCATAACACCCTGGAAGAGAGTTTCTGAAAACTGTGGCATGTGTCTTTGTTCTCCTAATATGGGTGGAGGGGCACTGTATCTCTGGGGCTGATGAATCAGGTATGCTGCCCCTTTGTGAATAAGCCATCCTACAGGAGATTACTTTTCATGTTTGGTAGGGTTTCTGGACTGGAAGATGATGTAGTGGTAGCATAAACTTAGTATGTGGACTTGGACAGGCATTTGGAAAGATCCTGCATTTTTATGATAAAAATATCTAATAATAAGCCCTAGACTATAGATTAGGTGACTTCATACCAACAGAATGACCATGTTCAAGAAGTAATAATAAAGTAATTTCTCTCACTCTTTTTATGGCAAATCGCAGGGCCTCTGTGTTACCGTCTGTTCTATTTAAGCATTTTAGCAATATGTTCAATAAAGGCCATAATGGGAAAATAGAGCTGATTGAAAGAAGATATGTAGTGAGAATCACGGGGCAAGATAGTAATGTGCTAAAGTCTATCATGGAGACAATGAATCCAACAAGATGGAACTTAATGATTATGAAAAGTCCTTTACTTTGGCCTGTTTAAACACACACACACACACACATGATAAAAAAAAAAAAAAAATAAAAAAAAATAACAAAAAAAAAAAAAAAACACTCAGAGTTTCCCTTGGCTTGAAGACCAAGACAAGTTAACAGCAAGCTGCGGCCACTAACCCAAAGCAGACCAGGCAAAGCAAACAAAAGCCCAAAGAAATGTAGCCTGAAAGAGCAGGATGTCGGTCTAGGTCTGTAGCTTGTTTATGGAGGGCTTGTCTAGACACACAAGGCCCTGGGTTCAGTCCCCAGTGTTGAACAAAGCTAGGGGGTGGCACACGTTAGTTGTTCGGGCACCAGATGAAACTGCCCTGAACGCTCACTACAAGAAGACACTATTCCCTTCACAGAGAGATACTTCAGTAAGAATACTAAACTATCAGTGATCCATGCCTGAAGCCTTAATGAAGAAAGCCTTACTGCTTTCCCAGCTGTCAGCCCGCAGCTCTCGGAGCCTCTCACAAACAGGGGTATATGCCTTGTTAACAGGAAAATCCTACTACGGGTAGCTCCCTTTTGAGACGCTTCATGTAGGAAGGATTCCTTTGATCTCGGGACTTATAGATTCACCCTGAGATCATTTACTGGAAAAAAAAAAGTTTCTTAACAACCACTTGAAATTTAATTTCAGAAGACACAAAATCATATATATATGTGTGTGTATATATGTTCATAGATAATATATCTTATATCCTTACATATTATACTGCCCTTCCCCGAAGCACCTCTTAGGCCTTAATAGGTCTATGTGTAAATCTGTATTAAGGCTCTTCCTTTTCTTTCTTTTGAAACTGGGTCTTTAGCCCAGGCTGGCACACAGGTTGTGTACCTACAGATGGCCTTGAACTTCTGATATTACTACCTCCATGTTCTGAGCACTGGGATTACATGAGCATTACACATACCCAGTTCATGCCGTGCTGGGGATCAAATCCAGGACTTCTTGCATGCTTTCTAGGCTGTTCGGAGTGGAGGAAGCCCTGAGTATGTGGAGTCCTTGGTGAGTGTGTGCTGTTGACCCGGGCACAGCCACAGGAGGCTCATGAGGAAACAGAAAAGCCTTCTTTTCTGATCCATGTGTGGATGCCAACAGTGTATGCAGAAAATGTCCGCCACAGTTTTATCTTCTCACCCCTCCCAGATGTTTACATCCTGAATTCTGCTCCCTACAGAGCCTGCTCCTATTGAGATTAGCTAAACCTGTCTCCTTGATCCAGATGTATACCATAACCTTTGCCTCCTTGTTAATAGGAATGTAATATCAGTTGCCTCCTTGTTCAGCTGCATAGAATACACACTCTGGGCTTCTGGGGCGTCGCTGTGTCTCCAGCAGAGAGCCTAGTCCACCTGATTTTGTGTTGTCTCTCTTCGTTCCCTTGCTGCCCCCAGTTAGGTCTGGCCTTGGGACCATGCAAGGCTACCGCACCAGGCAAACAATCTACCAACTTAACCACATGCCCAGTCCCAAATTCTCAGGAAAGTCCAATTCTGCTTTCCACGGACTCACCCTGAAATTCTTCTCTGCAGCAAAGTCAACAGGAAAGGAGGGGAAATACTTGGTCCAGGAAACACAGATCTGAGAAGCTGAAAGAAATTTTCACTTAGAAATCTCAACAATGGAGGGGTATTAAGTGGGAATAGTATCAAAGGAGTGACTTTAAAGTTCTGTAGCCTCATCTGAATAGAAATCTCTGGAAGAACTCCTTGGGCTGCTAGGCAACACTGTGGTGCTCGGTTTCTCACGCCCACTGACACCCACAGTTGGCAGAAATATAGTCCAGGGATTGAGAGAAGTCTCTAAAAATCATCTTGCTTTTGGGAAGTAGAGAAGGGAATTCCTCCAAGCTGACTTATGAGGTCAAGGATGAGGTAGCCAGAAAGCAAATGTTTATCAATTCCAAATTTCCTGAGAGAAGTCTGAGGAAGAATAGCTCACAGAGACTTAGGAGCTCAGAGAGGAGGGAGGACGCTGCAAAATACAGGCCTGGAAGCGAAGGAAGTCCCTTGCCCAGAGCAAGAGCTCTGTATTCATGGAACACGGCCCTTTTAAGATGTTGCTTTTTTTAAAGTGGGTGAAAAAAAGACAGCAAATTTCTCCAAACGATTTCAGGGGATCCTCTGTGGTATAGAATGCGTGAACCACAGATTTCCGAATTCTCGAATGGAAATCTCGCTTGGACAAAGTTCTCAGGGAGACAGAACAATTGGGAAGCTGAGAAGGACATTGCTTCATGGTGTCAATTTTGGGCAGCAAGTACATAGCAACATCCAAGTATTTTCCTGGCCTACAAGCATATACGGGGCACTGAGGTACCAGATGCAGGAAACTGCTCATCGAAGATGCACGGGAACAGTCTTTGCAAGGTTGGAAATAGCTGCTTGACCTGAGAAAGCCAACTATTTGAAACCATCTCGTTTAAAAGTTAGGTCACCCAGTTCAAAGTTGTCCTCTTGATGGCACGCATCCCAACAGTCACCGTTAATTTCAGACATTCAAGTCAGTTGGACAACACTTCAGAGACAATGATTGGACAGTGTAGATTTAAACAGTAGCATTGAAACATGGATCATAGAAAACAAACACATCTGAGTGAGGAGTGTGAGTGGCCATTATAACTTCTTTGGATTTCAACTTTAAGGACTTTCTTCGATCTTTTTTGTCTATGCCATCATAGTTACTGCTTTGATATTGCTCCTCCATAATATTCTTCTGTTGTCCCAGTTCTAACTCAAATTTTTTAGCCTCTAAAATCGTACTATTTTGTATTTATTGTACCTAACAACTTTCTTCTTTTCCATATGGTGAACTCCAGATATTTAGAGTGCTAATATCCAAATCTTCCAGCTCTGTCTTGGTTCCTGTGACTACTTCCTAGCCTAGAGATCAATAGATGGATATGTAAGTTGGCCAAAGGACCACTAGGTGGCAGCAGAATCCTGAGCTAGTCAAGTCCCTGGGACTCTAGTTTGGTAAGGAAATCAGTATTTGTAAGAGAGCCTAAAAGTTTGAAGGAATGACAATTAAACAAGGGCCTGAAAAGTGGGCATATTTGAGTCCTAACATTCCAGAGGTTGAGGCAGGAGGATCATATACACCCAAGAATTTGAGATTAACCTGGTCTGCCTAGGGAAACCCCATAGAAACAAAACCAAAACACACGCAAACAAAGGTTTGAGAATGCAGGAAAGCCAACAACCAAAACAGGAACCAAGCCAAACAAACAAACAAACAAAAAACAAAACAAAACAAAACAAAACAAAACCCTTAAAGGCTCGACACTACAAGGAGAGAGATCAATTGGCTAAGGACGAGAAGAATTTGGTTTCCAAACAAGTGTGAACCAACGATGGCTAAAGACAGATGTTCTCAGTTCGTTGTTTGTAACCAATCAATCACACTTATCCATGAAGGTGGTCTTATCTCTGCTTTGATGAATTTCCTGCTCAACCATCCTGAAGGATTTTCTACTTAAAAACTACTTTTTTGATGCCAGCAAGCATCCAAGAGCCCTTTGCTCTCAGCGGTATGGCTAATCCTCAGGGCTTGGAGTCAACAGTATCTCCATCCTGGGTAGCCAGGTATTCCTGCAGGAAGTTATAAAAGCCTGCATATCAACCAAACTCTGAATTCCTTAAGTGTATTCTCATCAGTGATGTTGAGATTGCACAACTGTCCTTTGTTTTGGTGGCTCTATGGATGTCACTCATAGCAACAGTTTAGCTTGTTCCCTGCTCTCTGAAAATTCTTCACCAACATCAGAGCATCCAGGGCAAGTGACATTCGGCCCTCTTGACAAGAACGGGGTCACCTGCTCTACCCTCTTCTGAAACCCCTCTGTTTCAAATAGCACAGGAGCTGCTCACACCTCTGGGGAGCCTCTTCAACAGGAAATAATAAAAATGTCTGATTCTCTGAGTTGATTTAGCCCTCCGATAGGTAAATTATAAATGCTGATTGCCAGAGGTTTTCCTAAGTCCCAGGAAGAGATGAACTTCAAAGCTCAACTGGAAAAATGGTGCTCTTTAACTCTTCACTGAAGAGTCTTCAAACATAAAGTATGTGCCAGTTCTTCACATGTGGGAACATGATGCACACAGCCAGTCATTCAATAGGTGCCTACAGCCTTTAGAGCTCAGATTCCTGGCCACTATGTTACTATATTACCCAAACACTATGGGGTCCAGACCAGGTGTTCCCAGGTTCTTGGTGTCTTGTGCAAGAATGAAACAGAGGCACTAGTATATTGTGAAAGTAGCAAGAAAACTTTTGTGAATGGGAAAGTGTAGTGTAGATGAGGAAGAATTATATTGTCAAGAGTAATGGGAGTGAGAAAGTACTGATGGCCCCATGGTAAGGTTTGTGCTTCTTTTCATAGGATTCAACAGAAAGGGAGTTTGTTGCTAAGGGGAAAATTGTTATGGTTCTCTGTTTTGATTGACAAGCTTGTATTATGCTAGGCTTCACTCACTGAACACATACCTTCTATGATGCATCCAATTTTACTTGTAACCATGCACAAGCATAAGATGGTTGTGGTGGTTTGGTATGAATGGGCACTGTAGACTCATTGCTTGGCCTACAGGAAGTGGGACTATTAGGAGGTGTGGCCTTCGTAGAATGGGTGTGGCCTCATTGAAGGAAGTGTGCCACTGTGGAGGGCAGGCTCTTAGGTCTCATATGCTCAAGCTATGCCCGGTGTGACTCACAGTCACTTCTGCTGCCTGCGGATCAAGATGTAGAATGCTCAGATTCTTCTCCAGCACCATGTCTACCTGCATGCTGCCATGCTTCCCACCATGATGATAATGGACTGAATCTCTGAAACTGTAAGCCAGCCTAATTAAATGTTTTCTTTTATAATAGTTACCTTGGTCATGGTGTCTCTTCACAGCATAAAACCCTAACAAAGACAATGGTAACTAGAAGATTCTTCCTAAACGTTCACTCAGAAGATATAATTTGTATTACCATGCATGTACCCAAAACTTGCTCAGGATGGATGGGTTCCCTATCTTCCATACTATGATATACTTGGAGTATGACTGAATAACCCTATGGCCTTGGTGGCCGTTTAAGGGAGGAGACACTCACTCCACTGTTTGGAATTGGATGCAGGTGCAGATGGGAGTTCAGGCTGATAAATACATTGGGACAAGAGGGGCCTGTTTGGTGGACTCAAAGAAAATGGCCCCCATAGGCCCATAAGGAGCTGCATTATTAGGTGGGTATGGCTTTGTTGGAGGAAGTGTGTCACTGGGGATGAGCTTTGAGATCTCAGAAGCTCAAGCCAGACCCAGTGGCTCACTTGTTCTTCCTGCTGCCATCTGATCTGGACGTAGAGTTCTCAGCTTCCCCTCTAGCACCATGTCTGCCTTCCTGCCACCACGCTTCCCACCATGACAACAATGGACTGAACCTCTGAACTATAAGCCAGCCTCAATTAAATATTTCCCTTTAGAAGAGTTGTGACAGTTATGGTGTCTCTTCACAGCAATAAAAGCCTAACTAAGACAGTCTGTATGCAGGTGAGAGTCTTGCTCCAAGAGCATGGTTAGAAGAGGTATTTGTATAGGCGGTGTCCGAGGCCGGTTGCTATACCCTATGCTTACCTACCTCAACTACATATATCACCAGACAGAAGTTCAGAAATGAGTCAAGAGGGAGGTTGTTTTTATGACTTGTAACAAATATCAAAAACAATCATGCAACCAGAACTTACCAGAATTCTCTCCCACACTATTCAGAAAGCAGTGATTCATTGGTCACCAGGCATGTGCCAACCTGCTACACTGGTTGGCACTCACTTAAAGACACATTCATTTTCAATTGTATGAATTGTTTTTTCATTGATGTCAATGATCTATTTACTAATAACAAATTAACTAATAATAAAGTTCATCAATAAATCAATAAGTTGATTTATTTAAAT
>JADRCD010157270.1:0-21436 GCA_019843815.1 Montemys delectorum | reverse complement strand
TGTTTTTGTTGTAAGAGGTGGAATTAGGTTTGTGTGGATTTGTTGAAAGATTACCTTCTTGCTTCTTCTGGAGTGTAGTTTTGCTCCTTATGTTGATGTTTTCCATCTATTATCCTTTGTAGGGCTGGATTTGTGGAAAGATATTGTGTAAATTTTGTTTTGTCATGGAATATCTTGTTTTCTCCACCTATGGTAATTGAGAATTTTGCTGGGTACAGTAGCCTGGGCTGGCATTTGTGTTCTTGTAGGGTCTGTATGACATCTGCCCAGGATCTTCTAGCTTTCATAGTCTCGGGTGAGAAGTCTGGTGTAGTTCTGATAGGCCTGCCTTTATATGTTACTTGACCTTTTCCCTTACTGATTTTAAAATTCTTCCTTTTGTTTTAGTGCATTTGGTGTTTTTATTGTTATGTGTCAGGAGGAATTTCTTTTCTGGTCCAGTCTGTTTGGGGTTCTGTAGGCTTCTTGTATGTTCATGGGCATCTCTTTCTTTAGGATAGGGAAGTTTTCTTCTATAATTTTGTTGAAGATATTTGCTGGCCCATTACATTGGGAATCTTGACTCTCTTCTATACCTATTATCCTTAGGTTTGGTCTTCTCATTGAGTCCTGGATTTCCTGGATGTTTGGGGTTAGGAGCTTTTTGCTTTTTGCATTTTCTTTGACTGTTGTGTCAATGTTTTCTATGGTGTCTTCCCTCACCCAATGTCCATGCCACCCTCCAAGCAGAACCATTGTTCATTGAAACAGTTGGTGAATGACTTTATGGATAGACCATCTTAATACCTACACCTGAGATTCTCTCTTCTATCTCTTGTATTCTGTTGGTGATGCTTGCATCTATGATTCCTGATTTCTTTCCTAGGTTTTATATGGCCAGGATTATCTCTCTTTCTGCTTTCTTTATTGTTTCTATTTCTATTTTTAGATTCTGGATGGTTTTGCTCATTTCCTTCACCTGTTTGATTGTGTTTTCCTGAAGATCTTTAAGGGATTTTTGTGTTTCCTCTTGAAGGGCTTCTAGCTGTTTACCTGTGTTCTCTTGTATTTCTTTGAGGGTGCTATTTATGTCTTTCTTAAAGTCCTGTATCATCACCATGAGAAGTGATTTTATATCTGAATCTTGCTTTCCTGTTGTAATGGTGTGTCCAGGACTTGCTATGGTGGGAGTATTAGGTTCTGATGATGCCAAGCGACCTTGGTTTGTGTTGTTTATTTTCTTATGCTTGCCCCCCTCCATCTGGATATCTCTAGTGCTACCTGCCCTTGCTAAATCTGACTGGAGCCTGTCCTTCCTGTGATCCTGGTTGTGTCAGAACTCCTCAGAGTCAAGCTGTGTCTGTGATCCTGTGATTCTGGGATCCTGTGATCCTGAGCTTGTTAGGTCACCTGGGAGTGGAGCTTCTTCTGGGTGTTATGGGACTGGCTGCAGAGTTGTTCCCAGGGTCTGCTCTGGACACCAGCCCAGACAGACTGGAAGGAACCCGAGTCACTGGGCTGGTGGAGTTCCTGTGTGCCTGGTCCTGCTGGTCCCAGTTACTCCCAGTGTTGGGACAGATGTTAGTTCTTCCTCACCTCTAATCCTGGGTGTGTCAGAGCGCCAGGGAGTGGAGCTTCCTCTTGGTATTGTGGGACTGACTGTCTCTGAGCACATTTTTAATAACAAAATCAAAACTAAAAATGATCCACTCTTACTATATTTCTTTCTACTCCATGGTTTATAGCCAGCTGCCTTCAAAGGAACCCTGAATCTTTCACTAAAGTATATAAGGAAGTAAGACACAGTGACCTATAGTTGTAATCCCAGCATTAGGGAGGCTAAGGTGAGATTGTTAGTTGAAGACTGGGCTACATAGGAAAATCCTCTTGTCTCAAAAGAAGGGGCCAGGAAGATCACTCAGTAGGTAAGAGCACATGCAGTATATAACATGAAGACTCGAGTTCAGATCCCCAGTGGCCACATAAAGCCAATGTGTTCTCTGTGGGTGTAACCACAGAGCTTAAGATAGAGAAAAGCAGATCCTGGAAGCAACCTATCCAGCAGGCCTAGCTGAAATAGCAAGCTTTTAACTCAGTGAAACACTCTGTTTCAAAGATAGAGTGATAGAGCAAGATATGTAATATTAATTTTTATTTGCCAGGTGTAATTGTTGTCTTGAAGACCTCCTACTGTATAATTTTGTAAGACTCTGATGAGCCTTAGCTTTCCGGGGACCCCTACCCACACCCCCGTGCGAACACACAGAGCCAAGGACCGATGCAAAAGCAAGAGGAATTTATTGTTCCAACACATTGGGCTCATCCTGCACCTGAAGGAATCCACAGCAACCTCAGGCAACCCATTTGGCCAGTTTTCATACAGCTTTCAGGAGTAGAATAAAGCAACAACCACTAGGCACAATGTCAGTAGCAGAACAGTATGACTTTTAAGCTGGTTGGTCCTTAGGGAATTAGGTAGCAAGGGGGGTTGTTTGTGGGGGGCCAACAGTCCACCCACTCTGAGCAATGTGTCTACATGCTCTGGGCTTTCCTCATCTGCAGGTCGATTGCCCCTGTGGTCTGAGGAATGTAATTAGCCTCTCTCTTTTGAAGGAGAGGAGTGCCTATGTGCTCTATGAACTTTCTCTTCCAAGAAGAGAAGGGTCTGGTGGAGTTTTCCAAAGTTCCTGAGCTGACCTCTTCAAGCTCACCCTTTCTACTTCTGTCTGAACCCTGGATGACTAGTTCAACTCAGTTGTTCTGACTCAAAAATCCTCTCCCAGCTGACTGACTCAATCTGGCTTCTCTCTGCTTTTCACTGACTTGCTCTGCTTGAAAAAAAAAAAAAGTGCCTCTGAATTCCACAAACTGAACTGCACTTGTCAAGGACCAGCCTTGGCTTGGAGAGGTGTTCTGAGAGAAGAGGTGTCTGGGAGCAGCAAAAAGAATGACTCAAAGTCAAATCATGAATCCAAACTGATGGCCTGTGAAGCTCTGCTTGATACAACTTTTCCAGTCTGCTTCTATGTTCTGCTACCTCTCTGGAGATTTCTCTATCTATATTCTCCTTGCTTGCTATTCTAAGAGATCTCTCTGTTCATGTTCTGTTTGCTCGTGTGTGTGTGTGTGTGTGTGTGTGTGTGTGTGTGTGTGTGTATGAATTCTCCTAGCAGTTCTCTTTTTATCCTAAAAATAGTTCTCTGGATAGCACATCTCAATCTTTTGTTTTACATATCAATCTAGTCATTTACTTCAAGTTTTCTTTTGATTATCTTATGAATCTGCATCCCTTGACCCCAGCCCTTTGATTCTTAGGAGACAGAAGCATACATTTTTTTTCTTAACATTGAAAAAGAATTCAAAGATCTGTCTGCCTTTGTTAAGCACAGACAATGATAAGCTAGCTAGATGGGACTCTGTCATGAAATTACCATTTCTACCATGCCTAGACTTTACCTTGCTCTGTCCTAGCTGACCCTGAACTCAGGAATCTATTTGCCTTTGTATCTTTCTTACAAGCTGGCTCATAGTGGAGCTACCTCTATTCCTTTAGATTCATGAAGCCCCTCATAATTCATATTGCACCTTTGTATTTTTGCATAGTTGAAAAATTATATTTTTGAACTCATGTTTTTAAGAGTTATTTTCCACCACTTTAAGGGCTGTCCTAAAGGTCTCAGTCTACTCCTGGACTACTGCTGTTTCTTCTTTTTTTTTAAGATTTATTTTATTTATTTTATGTGTATGAACTGTATACGCTGTAGCTGTACAGATGGCCATGAGCCATCATAAGTGTGGCTGCTGGGAATTGAACTCAGGACCTCTGCCAGCCCTGCTCACTCTGGCCCTCTCGCTCCAGCATAATTCACTGTAGCTGTCTTCAGACGCACCAGAAGAGGGTGTCAGATCTCATTACAGGTGAGCCACCATGTGGTTGCTGGGATCTGAACTCAGGACCTTCGGAAGAGCAGTCAGTGCTCTTACCCGCTGAGCCATATTACCAGCCCCGACTACTGCTGTTTCTAATTATCATGGAGTCATTAACATTAACAGGGAGGACATTCCATAAAGAATGTAAAAGACATTTTACTAATACTCTCTTAGAAACTATGATAGTGTAACACAAATCCAGTAGTGGGATTATTAGCCATACATTACATATAAAAATTTCGCTAATCTTCTACTCATAAATGGCATTCTTTGCTATATGATAACAATATGGTTTTACCACTCCATTATAGTATCATTTTCATAGCAGAAAATAAATTGCATATTTGTATCTCAAAAAAAAAAAAAAGAAAGAAAGAAAGAAAAAGAATGTAAAAGACGTACATCATTATTATACAAACATGCCTTATGCCCACAGCAGCCATTAGCACTCATGGAGGCTACACTGGGGCCCTGTCCTAAGGACAGTAACCATGTCACTCTGTCCCCACCAGGGCCATACTGTGCTTGGCATGCAGTGACCACACAGCACAAACTCAGCTGAACTCAATTGCATTCAACTGAACTGTGCCAAGCTTCACTGAACTCAGCTCAACTGAACTCCACTGCATTGTCAAAACTCAACTGAATTACATTCACTGAACTGCTCTTCCCACCCCCCCACCCCACCCCCACTGACTCACTCTGAGCTGCTCTTAAGTAGCCTCTTGTCTTTCCTATCTGTCTTTGAGAGTTGACTTTGTCCTATCTTTGACTCATTCTGTCAAAATCTTTCTTTGATTCATCACTTTGTCTGCTCCTCAATTAGACATCATTGTTTGGGATTAAAGATGTGTAGTAAGGGCATGTCTGTATTCTAGCCAGGGGATTAAAGGTGTGTGGCATGTCTGCATTCCAGCCAGATCACACAGACCTAGAAGGTCTTTGGATGCAATCCCTTGCCAGAGCAGCCATGTTGCTGAGTTAAACTTCCTCTACAATAACTCAATTAGGAGAATATTCATCCAGCATGTGCAAACCCTGGAGTTCAGTCACCAGAACTGTAAATCAGGAGCACTTGGGTACACTTGGAATCACAGCATTCATGATGTAGAGGCAGGAGGTTCAGAAATTCAAGGCCATCCTCTACTACATAACAAGTTTGAGACCAATCTAAGATACATGGGGCTCCACCTGGAAATTAGGAGAGGGGAGAGAAAGAGCTAAAAATGATTTATACTAAAATAATTTGAATACAATAAGCAAGCTTCACTCCAGATAGAAATATCTGAAATATTTATATGCATGTATGTGTGTACATGTCTCTGTGTGTGAGTATGTGTATGAATTCTTGCAGAACTAATTTATTTCCTGAATTTCTGCTGAGTAAGTAAGAACAAGAGATTCACATAAGAGAATTATATCATTGAATTGGTCTTTGTGCCCCAAGGGGAAAAAATGACTGAGTCTTGGGTCAGGATGGTCTACATGAGACTATTTTGTTTAGTTTTGGTTTTTTTTAGTCATATCTGTGTTGAGAATTTGGCATGATGATTCACTATTCACAGACTTAATTCTCTTACTGCCTCTTGAAGTAAAAAACTCAACACCCAAACCAGCCAACTGAGTGGTTGGCAGGTGAGAAAAAGCTGGGGACACTGGTCTCTCGGAGTCTGGCTCATTTGTTTTGACATGATGATTTCAGTTCTGCCCATTTTTCAGCAAACTATGGTTTTGTTCCCCCTTTAATTTTTATTTTACATTTGGGGTGTGTGCGTGTGTGTGTGTGTGTGTGTGTGTGTGTGTATGTGTATCCATAAGTAACACAGAACTATTGTGTTGCTTATGGATAACATAACACAGGCCAGAGAAAAATTTGAAGGATTCATCTCTCTTCTACATATCCTGGGAATCAAATTCAAATCATTAGCTTTAGTGGCAATCATCCTTACCCATTGAACTATCTCACCAGCCCCAAATCTGCGTTTTCTTTTTGGCTAAGTAATACTTCACTGTGTGTATAGACCATATTTTTTCATCCATTTGTCTGATCCTATAACTTAGCTATTGTGGATATTACCACAAGAAACACTGTAGATATCTCTGTTGTATCTGACCTTGGATTCCTTTGGGTGCTGAGGAGTGGTACAGCTGAATCCTACAGTGTTTCTCTTTTTTAGTTTTCAGAGAGCTTCATATTGGTTTCTATGGTGTCAGCACCAGTTTTGCATGTCCACCAATGCTGTCTAAGGGTTCCTTTTTCTCCCTCATCCTCACCAGCATTCATTGTTTTCTTGGTGATCACCATGCAGACTCAGTTAAGAGGGAATCTTACCATAGCTTTAATTTGCATTTCCTGGGGACTAAGGGTGTTGAATATATATTCATGTGTTTGTTGGCCATTTGCATTTCTTCTGAGAAGTGTCTGTGTGGTTTGTTCACCCAACCAGCTGAGCCTGGAGGATGTTCCCAGTCAGTTTCTTTCAGTAGATGGTACTGTCAGCTTGGTATTTCCTAGATGCCGAAGCCAGATCAAGATGAATCATGCAGACCCATTCACTGAGGCAAGATGCCTGTCTTCAAAGGAAGCAGAAGGTAGAGACTGATTCAGAATTTGACCGAGGACCACAGGTGTGAAAGCAAAGATGAAAGGAAGAGCCTGTTCCGTGGTATAGCTTTGCAAAACCTAAATAGACCTATGACCAAAAGCCACTTTTATAGAAGGAATCCTGTGTTGGGCAAAATGTGACTAGAACCAGATTCATCACCAAGCTCAGTCATGGATGAGAACTAGCTGGAGAAGCCTGGTCTAGCATGAGCACAGTGCAGTCACAGCAGCTGGTACTGTCAGTCAAGGGTGCTCTCAATGATGGGTTCTTTATCTGCAGATCTTAGCAGAGCACTTCCAGGGTTCCCCCATCATCAGACACATGTGACAGTGTCATGGGGACTCTGAAGCAAGTTTGTCCCTTGCTATGACATCTCAAACATGGCAAGAGAATAACAAGAATTCTGTAAAATATATTAACTGAGTGTACTGGCTATTTTTGTGTGTCAACTTGACACAGGCTGGAGTTATCACAGAGAAGGGAGCTTCAGTTGGGGAAGTGCCTCCAGGAGATCCAGCTGTGGAGCATTTTCTCAATTAGTGATCAAGGGGGGTAGGCCCCTTGTGGGTGGTGCCATCCCTGGGCTGGAAGTCTTGAGTTCTATAAGTAGCAGGCTGAGCAAGCCAGGGGAAGCAAGCCAGTAAGAAACATCTCTCCATGGCCTCTGCATCAGCTCCTGCTTCCTGACCTGCTTGAGTTCCAGTCCTGTCTTCCTCTGGTGATCAACAGCCATGTGGAAGTAAGCTGAATAAACCCTTTCCTCCCCAACTTGCTTCATGGTCATGATGTTTGTGCAGGAATAGAAACCCTGACTAAGACACTGAGCTTCTGCGTTCTTAAATGTACTGTGCAGAACATAATTTAGCATTTGTTACCTTCTTCCAGGCCTCAGCTTGTAAGATTAATAATGAGACCCAGAGATTCCATGATCATGCCCTCCAGGGCTTGGTCATGTTTGTCAACTATCCTGTCAGATAACATAAATCTAATAAAGCTGTTGGTAACATTTTAGTCATCTTGCAGTTTTGTGACCACCACCGTACTAAGCTATCAGATGACCACTTGCCACTAATTTCTACTATCTACAAATCACACACCTATTTATGAAAAAAAATAATTATTATCTCAACAAGTGGACAGAATGGTATGAATGAATGACTTCTGTACAACCAGGCAGCTACTGCCATAATGATCACTGATACCCCCACCTACATCCCCCCTCCACTAAAAGTTCAGAATAAATTCCTAGATACCATGTTAATACCTCTACAAACATTTCAGTGTGCCCTTTCTTAAAACTAACATCATAACTAGAAAGGGTCCACAATGATATGACTAAGCATTTGCAATCATTTATTATCAACTATCCAGATGGTGTTCCCTTTATTTATTTATTTATTTATTTATTTATTTATTTATTTATTTATTGTCCATTGGGTTCATAAACTGTGTAGTTGCTTTCTCAACAAGCAGCCAAACAGTCCTTAAATTGCAAGTCTGTTGCATAACACTTTCCTCCCGGATTAAAACCTTCTGCCTTGGGGTGAAACTCAGTAAATCATGGGGGATGTTAGAAAGAAAGTGAAACAATACAACGTTCTACTCAGGAAGTAAATAAATCAAAAAATTCAGGAAGTTCCTGAAACTGATCAGATTCACAAAGCGCCTCCCTTTCTCTCCAAGTGTATATTAAGAGTGGGAACTGCTGAGAGAGACTCTCAGACAAGCCCCATGGTCCACAATAAGCAGAGACCAGCTAAGCCTCTGGAAGAGACACAAACTAACTAGGCTAGCTGAAAAGGACCCTTTCCAACCCACTAAGCTATCTGGAGATTGTACAGTGTGCTCCAAGGTCTGTCATCCCTGCTAGAATGAACTTTTGATGATAAAGCTGCCTTTTGAGTCATCTCTGATCTTATAAGCAATCCTTCACCCATATTCCTATAAATAACCCCAATAAGACTCATTGACTCACCAAGCTAGGTTTTGGTAGTATCCTTACTTAGGTATAATGTTAATTCCAGATCTGGTATAAGAAGATGCTTAACATCTCCCCAGGAACAGTGCCACACAACAAAGTCATAGATATGAATAAGGTCTCTTATAAACTGTGTTTCTTCTATCTCTTTCTGTCTTCTTAGATGGCTACCTATTTGTTGACTGTACCAGGTCATGTGTCTTGAGAAGTTTCCACCTGATGGAATCTACCAGCCTTGCCTCTGCTAAGCCATCTTAGTATATGTGCATCTGGATGTGTGTGCAGGAGTCATGCCCTTGAGCAAATGCTCCAAGACATTTTTCACAGAGAGCTCATGAGGGAAAAAATGAGGCCAGAAGTTTCAGATGTTGATCATTTTGATGCTAGGCTTAACACTTGAATGTCAATTAGCTACGCGGATATAATATTCTCCATGCTTTTCCTGGAATTTCTTAATTTTGCTGCCTCAGGGTCTTCTATAATATACTTTTGCTATTAATATCAACAAGTTAATGCCAAACCTGTTTTTTTTCTTAATAAATGGCTTAGAGGCTAGAGAGATAGCTCAGTTGGTAAAATACTTGCCTTGCAAGCACAAAGGTGTTAATTCAGTCTCCAGAAATCACTCAAAAAAAAACCTAGCATGGCAGTGTGTGCTTATAATCTCAGGGTAGGGCAGGAGGAGACAAGTGCACCTCTCAGGCCCACTGGCCAGCCAATCCGGCTTATTTAGCAACCCCAGCCCAACGAAACCAGGTGGAGCTAGTGAGATGACTCATTAGATAAAGAAATTTGCCAAGCCTGAGGACCTGAGAGTAATCACTAAAATCTATACGGACAAAAGAGAGAATCAATTCCTAAAAATTCCCCTCTGACTTTCATACATACACCATAGCATGCACATGTACGCACATACACACATTCAATACTATAATAAGGTTGACTTCTGCCTTGCACACATGCAAGACACACACACACACATGAATATGTACCCAATGCATGCATGTCCCCACATGCAAATGCCTCAGGCTTTGTTTCCTGAATGCTCAAAGAATTCCTTATCATAACATCTAATGGTTGTACTAGAATATATTTCTGTGTTGACCATTCTGGACAGTTTTCTCCTGTTTATGTGCCCTTTCAATATGTAGATCCTCACATTCTTTTATTTCACAAAATATTTCTGTTTCTTTTCTTGCTTTTTTACTACTTGGGGACAAGCCCAGGGTCTTGCACATGCTGGGCAGGTGCTCATCTAGTGAGCTGCCTCCCTGTCCTGGGCAGTTTTTTTCTTAAATGACACTCTTCATTGCACTCTTTTGTGTTGTGTGTCTTCAAAAACTTCAAGAACATTGACGCCTCCCTGCCTGTTTTGCTTCTTAAGATGCTGTTAAGCTGATTCCTAGAGAGTGGGCTAACCTGATGAAATGGGGGGAAGATTACAAGTAAGAGCATTCTAGGAGACCAGAGTCACATATGCAAGAACAGAATCTTTTCACTTGAATAACTACAGTTCTTGGCTGAGGTTGGATATATGGTAAATATACAAAATGAGGGAAAGAAATCAGACTGGAGTGACAGGACCCTCTTCATAAAATGCTTTGATGCCAAATCAATGTGCTTTGAAATTTTTTTGAAAGCTAATAGAAATTTTGAAGTATACAGAAATCCTTTATAGCTATCACCATGGTGCCGTGGGAAAAAGAAAAAAAAAAACAAACTGAAATAAAGACACTGCCCTGACTTGCTTTCTGTTGCTGTGATAAACACCATGATCAAAAGCAACTGATGGAGGAAAGGTTTGTTCTCACTTACAAGTTATAGTATATCACTGAGGGAGCTCAAGGCAGGAGCTTGAAGCAGAAACAGAAGTAGAGACCATCATGGAACACTGCTCATTGGCTTGCTCCATCTGGCTTGCTCTGCTAGCTTTCTTACACATCCCAGGCTCACTGGCCTAGAGATAGTCCCTCCCACAGTGGGATAGTAAGTAAGAGCTTTACAGACATGGTCACGGGCCAATGGGCAATGGGCATTTCTTTAGTTGTGGTTTCCTCTTCCTCCAGGTAATTAGGTTTGTGTTAAGAGGGCAGCTGAATCTGACTGGGGCAGACACTAAATGAGAAAAAAAACAAACAAAACAAAACAAAACAAAACAAAACAAACAAAAAGCCTACAAGCAAACACACCCACACTGAATATATATTGAAATGTATATTGAAACATATATATATTAAAATATACTATAGCTAATACATATGTAAAATGATCACATTAATCAAAACAATTTTCAATGTTTAAGGAGACAGAAATTTTCATGATTCTGTTTTAATCATTATGTACTATATCCAGGAATAAAATGATCACACCATAACCCATATACTTATATAGTTAGCTGATTATCAGAGTGAGCAAGAACAAAACTGAGAACAGTGATACAGAGATCTGTAGGTTGAATTAAATGGTGTTTAGAAGTAGTATAGATACTAAATGTAGGTCTTATGTGAACACGGTAAAGGGAAAGAGGCAGGCATGGTGAAGCCTGCGTTTCAGGAGAATACCCCAGGCTCTGTCTGTCTTCTACTAAGACAAAAAGATAACAGGCAGAAATGAAGAAAACAAACAATTACCCAGGGATGCTCAAAGGGAAGAGGCGAGTGAAGAGGGGGAGTTTTGGGCAGATGGAAGATGTTTGCTATAGACAGACAGAACACACATTGGCTACTAGGAACCTGTGAAGGAGACAGAATCACATATGCGGAGCCCTAAAGTGTGGATCTGGAGAGCCTCTTCAAACCCATGTTAACGACTTTCCAATCCCTGAAACCTTTCAAAGGCAGAGACTAGTGGGAGGTTTAGTTCACCGGGAACAGACCCCTAAAGAAGACTGTGGAACCTTGGACTCTGATGTTGTCTTCTTTGCATCCCAGGCATAAAGAAAACTGTTTTGCTATGTGTTGCCACCAGCTATGTCAAGACAAATTGTCTTTGCTTGGGTTCTATTGCTGTGAAGAGACACAATGACCAAGACAACTCTATATTATAAAGACAAACATTTAATTGGGGCTGACTTACCATTTCAAGGTTCAGTCCGTTATCATTATGGTGAGAAGCATGGCATCATGCAGGCAGGCATGGTGCTGGAGGAGCCAAGGGGTCTTGATCTGAAGGCAGACAGAGGAAAACTGTTTTTCACAAGCAGCCAGGAGGAGGCTGAAATCCTACCCTGGGTATAGCTTGAGCTTATATATGAGACCTCAAAGCCCAACTCCATAGTGACTCACTTCCTCCAACAAGGCCACCCTCTCCTAATAGTGCCACCCTCTATTGGCCAAGCATTCAAACATATGAATCTATGGGGGTCATACCTATTCTAACCATCACAGAGACCCAAAGCAATGCGCCAGAACCTCTGAGACAGTAAGTCAAACTAAACCTTTCTTCTCCATAAGCTGATCATCTCAGGTATTTGCTACAGTGACAGAAAGCTGACTGACTCCCAGAGCAAAGGGGAGGCCCTTGAAGAAGGGATAACAGATAAAGAGAGATAGGTCAAGAACATGAGCAACGGGATTGGGGTCACTTGCAGTCAGAAGAAAATATTTCTTTTCCTGATATGGGAATTAATTAGGAATGTTGATCTTCTCGTGTGTAACAAACATCAGAGCCAGCACTTCTGCACAATCTACTCTCTGATCTTTATAAGAGAATGTCTCTGCTGATATTATTGGCTACACTCTGCCTGTGTACATATGCTAAAATTCTTATTCACTCTTAACTTAGACAACAACTGCAGTGTCCCATCATCTCTCAATCCAAAACAAATAGCTGAGAGTTAAAGTTTCCACTGTAACTAGAAATCATGTGTTTTCTCACAAAAGTTGTTTCCTAAGAAAATGGACTGAAATATTTATGGATAATATATGAGATGACATTTTCTTGTGTGTCTGTGGGTGTGTACATGTGCATGTGTGGTATGCATGTAGGTCAGAGATCAGTCTCAATTTACCTTCCTTAGGCACCATCCACGTTGTGTGTGTGTTTCAGTTTTTGTTGAGATGGAGTCTCTCAATGGTCTGAAGCTCACCAAGTGAGCCCCGGCTGATCATTGAGTCCTAGAGTCCCACCTGCCTCCATCTCCCCATATTGGGATTACCAGCATGTGCTACCATCCTGGCTGTTTCACATGGATTCTGGAAACGGAACTAAGGCCTATGCTTACATGGCAACCTCTTCACCAACAGAAGTATATCTCTAGATCCTGGCTTTTTAAAAAAAAAAAAATCAATGAAACAGGATTGGGTATCAGTTGAAGCAGGGTAATAGAACTTGAAAACACAGGATCTATTGTCTCTACTTTTGTGTGGCCTTGACATTTTTATCAACTAAACAGTTTTTAAACATTTCAAAGAAAACAATTTTCTAGTAAATGTGCTCATTCATAGCTATCCTTGGTTTCCACCCTAAGTAGGAAAGACGCTAGATATATGAATTTCAATTTTTGCTATTATCACCACCAAATCTTGGGAATTCTTTTTATAAAAAACTAAAACTTCAGAAGCTAATGAAATGGCTCAGCAAATAAGAGCATGGTTCAAACAAGCTTGATGATCTGAGTCTGAATTCCAGAACTTACATAAGAAGCCTGATGCAGAGGTACACATCTGTAATCTGGGAACTCCTACAAGACAGGAGACAAGGAACTACAGAATCACCCAGAAGTTCCCAATTCCAGCTGTGGAGGTTTGAATGAGGAATGTCTCCCAGAGGCTTGGGATTTGATTATGTGGTTTCCAGTTGGTGGTGCTGTTTGGGGAAGTGGTACAGCCTTGCCTGAGGAAGTATAAAGTTAGAGGCAGGTTTCAAGAGCTTAGAGCTTTGTCATTCTTTCCCTTTTGCAGTGGAAGCTGTGATCTCTCAGCTTCCTGCTTCAGTCCCTGTCACTCTGCCTTCTCTGTCATTATGGACTCTCTCCCTCTGGAACCATGAACAAAACAAACTCTCCCTTCTGTAAGTTGCTTTCATCGTGGTGTTTGACCATGGCAACCAAAAAGTAACTGAGAGCCAGGAAAACAGGAGCACAGCAGAAACGAGAGCGATCTCAACGTTGAAAGCAAGAACCAATTTGCAAAACTTGACCTCTGACCTCCATACATCATGATACACACGTTATCATCATCATCATCAACCTCATCATCATAAATAATGAATAATAATAATAAAAAATTTTTCTAAAAACTAAAACTTCATTGCTGAACACCACAATAGAAATTGGGAAAGTCATTTTTATTCCCCAAAATTTCAGCAGTAATTTGCTAAATATTTATTTTATTTTACTAAGAAGCTTTATCACCAAAAGTTACTAAAACATTTTTACCTATGAAATTATTATTTTTTAAGAGTTTTTAGCTTCTTTTTCAGGATTTGTGTTCTCTCTTTCTTATACACACATACACACGTACACACACACACACACACACACACACACACACACGAACATGTACATGCTTTGTTGTATGATTTAACAGTTTCCTGGATTTTTACCAAACGAAATCCCTCCAGGTCGTGCTTACAGAAAAGTCTATCAACATTCAAACGAATATACATTGTTAGCGAAACCAGTAAGAAAATGTTTCTCAATTTCTCTAAAGTCTCTAAAACAACTAAACCCCTTGTGTAGCAAAAGACAGAAATCTCTGCAGGCCAGAATCATCTAGAACAAATTTTAAAAGATGAGGCTGGGGCAGTGGGTGGGCAGCGAACCATACACAACTTGCTTGGAGAGGCGCCAGCTTGAAAAGAGCACTGTCAGGCTGACAGAGCATTTGTCTCAGTAAATATTGTTCTTCATCCCTGAGCCACTGGAGCATGAGAAGATGAACAGAAACTGCACGCTGCACGTCTACCGAGCACTCTTGTAACACATGCGCTGGAAAACTCTCCATCTACCTGGTCTATGTGGGAAGTCCAAGCTGAAGAGGAGAGGCTAAAATGAGGGAGAGGCCTCCGCTTCCACTTCCGCTTCTGACCAAACTGAACTTCTCACCAAGGAAAATCTAGAAGATGGATGAAGTACAGGGAATGTATGGGAGGCTACAAGAGGCACCTATGGCCTGAGGAATCTCACACTGCTTGTGATGTGGAGGTGAGGTCAACTTCAGGAACCGTGTGCCACTCAAGCATGTGCTAATTCAGCCACTGCACCCATAAAAGGGATGGTATAGCGAGAGTGTACCAGGGATCCGGGGCCTCCACATGCTAGACACACATTCTTCCAGCAAGCTATACCTCAGGCCCCAGAGGATTTCCTTTTTAATATCTGAAATAAAAGGGAAACGTGTGCCAATTTGTTTAATGAGGCCAGGCTAACTTTCTTATTAAAACTTGAAATGGATCTTGCAAGAAAAGTGAATTATGAACCAATAGTCATCATGAACATAATCACAAAACTGATTTCAAAGTAATTTTAACTTTTATTTTAAAAAAGATAATAGGCTGCAATCAAATGGAATTTATCCCAGGGTTCAAGGTTGACTTCATATTGGGGGATGGGGATTTAACCAATATTTAAAATGGGGGGGGAGGGGAGAAAACATACCTTTGCATAGATTTTAGAAAAGCCCTGAAACTTCACCATAAAAATAAAAAAAAAATTAAAAAATAAAAACTTCCACACAATGGAAACGGGAAAGTGTTATTTTGATTTGATATTGAGGTTCTACAAAATATCTCTATAAAAAATTTACATAATAGTGAAGTATTGAATCCTTATTTCCAAAGGACCCACCCGGCTGCTTCTGTCCCTTATTGTAAATTAGGTCTCATGCTGAGTGTTAAATAAGTAAGAGACCTACCAACGGATGAGAATGAAAAGCACAGCCTCTGATTAGTCAGCCATAACCTTCTCTGTGGCAAATCCAAACGTAACCCAGAGAAACACTTTTAAAATGAACTGAATCAAGTGAGATTTCTCGCTCGATATGAAAAGCTTGTATTGTTATTTATCAGAAAAGAGTAGAAAGGAATTTCCTCGCGTATACTTATGCATGGTGTTCGTATGTGTTTACACATGTGTGGGGACACATGTAGAGTCCATGTGCACCTGTGTGTGCCCACATGTGAAGGCCAGAGCCTGATTGTCTTCCCCCATCACTTGCCACCTTAGATACTGAAGCAGGGGCTCCCTTGATCCTGGAGCTTGTTGGTCTGTAGTCTAGCCAGCCCACTCCAGACATCCCTCCCCCAACTTCTCAGTTACAGTTGGGCTGCCACACACACTTGTCACGTACATCGGTACTGGGAATCTGAGCACTCATTCTCTGGCTCACCCAGCAGGTGCTTTACCCACGCACCATCTCCCAGACCCCTAGAAATGGATTTTTGTAATCATGGTCACAAAAACATGAAGAACATGTATGTACGAATTGAGTATTCTTAGGTATTAGCTAAATTGAGTATGTTCAATTCTTCACAAAACACTGAACACATCATTGAGAGAGACTATTAGAAAGGCAAACAACCAATATTCGTGTCTATGTACTTCAAAGCTAAATATTATGACGATAATATTTCCCTTGAAACCAATACATGCATTTAGTAAAATCTGTACCTGAATTCTTATACTGTGGGAGTTGAGACACTGCAAAGTGAACTGCCTATGTGAGTCTAAAAGTCCACAAACAACCAAGACAGTTTTGCAAATGAACAGAGCTGAAGACCTCACATGACTAGGTACTGAGACTTTTATTCTACAAGCACAGGAATTAAGATAATGCAGCATCGCTCAGGGATGGAAAAAATGATTCCAACTCAGAAGAGCAGAGCGTCCAGAAGCAGGACTCCATGGACAGGCACACGTGGCTTTTAACAAAAGTGATGCTTCAGGGGTAAGCAAGAAAGAATGGGCATTTCAATAAAAGGTGCCACGTCCCTTGGATTTCAGTATGGGGAAAAAAACCTGATGTGTGACCTTTCCTTACACAATACACAAAGAGTGTTCAGAGATTTTGACGATCCAAAGAGCAAAGGTAAAAATAATAAAACTTTTATGATAAAAACTCAGGAGAAAATATTCATGACTTCAGGGGAGCAATGACAAATGATTCTTATGTAGAATAGCTCTGTATAAATGTACACATGACCACTAAAGGGGGGACAACATGATAAAAATGCATTTTACCTAAAACAAATATCCAGGTGTCAAAAAAAAACAAGCAATTAATAGGTGTTGAACCTCATTAGTCATCAAGAATACACAAAAGGGTCTAGAGAGATGCTTAGTGGTTAAAAGCTAGTTGCAAGGGGACCTGAGTTCAGATCCCAGCATGCACAGGGCAATTCACAACTGAGATTAACAAGTTCTAGAGGACCCAGTGCTCTCTTCTGGTGTCTATGGACATCAGACACATACTTGTTACATACATATACATGCAAGCAAACACTCATACTATGAAATAAAAGGAAATAAATATTTTTCATAATTACACAAAAAAATTAAAATTATGATACATCCCTGTGCAAAATGACTAAAATAACAAGAAGAATAGCAACAATAAGTAATATTAACCCTTACCTCCAACCATGCTGGAGAGCAACTGGAAACATCCCACACTGAGGGCGGAAATAACAATTAGCACAGGTACACTGGAGACTCCTTGACAGTATCAGATAAGCTAAAGTCGTTGTATTATTGTACACACATAAAGTAATATGATAAACATTATGAGTTGTGTTTCTCACTATAAAAGAAATGACAGTCATGAGGTTGGAGAGATGGCTCAATGGCTAAGAGCACTGGCCACCCTTGCAAAGGACCTGGGTTTGATTCCCAGCACCCACACAGCAGTTCACAACCTTCTATAATGCCAGTTCCAGGGACTCTGATGCCCTCTTCTGACTTCTGTTAGCACCATGTACACACCTGGCACACACACATACAGGCAGGCAAAACACACATATGCCTAAGATAAATAAATAAAAATGAGAAAGAGACCAGGAACATAGGGTGATCCTGATTGATTGCACTGGGATTAGAAGTCAAAGAAAGCTGTATTAAGATTAGTATTATCTATCAACTTGAAAAACTCTAGAATGGCCTGTGGATGATTATAAAAATTATGTTCATTAGGGTGAGGCCATTCCCTGGGCAGGGGACCCTGAACTATGTAAACGGAGAGGAAACTGAACAGATGCATACACTCCTTGTTCTCTCCTCCTCACTGTGGACACAATGTAACCAGATGGTTCAAGTTCTTTTCACCTTGACTTGACCTCCATGATGGATTGTACACTGGAACTATGGGCTAAAATGAATCCTTTCCTCCTTACCTTACTATTGTCAGGGTTATTTTATCACAGCAACAGGAAGAGAAACTAAGGCAGCATGCTTTTCAACAGTTTCCATTAAAAACACCTAGAAGTCATGTGTTCCCATAGACTAGACCCTAGGTCCTATTCCCTAAGTCCCATTCACCTCTGGAAGGGCGTGAGGCTCCCTGGGAGTAGTTACCACGTAGGAATGTCTTACATTGCCAAAAAAAACATACCATATCTCAAAAAAAAAACAAAAACAAACAAACAAACAAGGATGAATTGTGTGAATTGTGTTCACAAGACACAGAAGCTTAAAGAAGCTTCTAGTGTCCAAATCTTGGATACTTTGAACATCAAATAAGTAAAGAATGTAACACATTATGACCCATAAAGTTAAGAGAAAAACATAAATTATTTCTGAGGGCAGATAGATACAAGCTAATTGTGTGTGTCTGGGTGGGGAGGAAGAGAGGGGGGCTAGTTTAAAACTACTAAAAATTTATCTAGACTTAAATTCTAAGTTTGGATGAAAAGTAGGGTGTTTACTGAGGGTTTTTTGTTTGTATGTTTGTTTGTTTTTTAGTATACCCTCACTCCTTTTCATTACAAAATAAAATAATCATGCAATGAGGAAAACAGATATGCAGGAGAAGAAAACTAAATTCACAAAAATAGTCAAAACCTCAACAAAAAGAATCACCATGTGCCACACTGAAATCACATCCCAGATATGGCCGTCAAAATGCTTAGGTAATGTCCAAGCCCAATAATCTTAATCTTAATTTTAATCATAGTCTATGTGTAATGAAACATCAAAGAAATAGTCATTGAGGAATACTCTATAAAAATCTGTCCAGCCTTTTTTTTTTTCTTAGTGGAAAACAGGATTGGATTGAGAAGTGAGGTGGTTTGAATAGGTATGGCCCTCATAGACTCATGCATTTGAATGCTTGGCTCAGAGAGTGGCACTATTAAGAGGTGTGGCCTTGTTGGAGAAAATGTGTCACTGTTGAGGCAGGCTTTGAGGCTTCACATATGCTCAAGCTCCTCCTAAGGTGGAACACAGTGGACTTCTGCTACCTGCAGATCAAGATGCAGAGCTCTCAGCTCCTTCTCCAGCACCATGTCTGTCTGCATGCTGCCATGCTTCCTGCCACGATGATAACGGACTGAACCTCTGAACTGTAAGCCAGCCCCAACTAAATGTTTTCCGTTGAAAGAACTGCCTTGTTCGTGGTGTCTCTTCACAGCAATAAAACCCAAACTAAGACACAAGGCTCCACAGAAGTCCTCTGAAAGGTATTGCTCTAGGCTGAGGTGGCCTTGATTCAGAACTCCTGTAGCTATCTCCCAACCGGCAGGGTATAGAACCTCTGCCTCTCCACTCCAGTTTGAGCCCCAGGTTTGGCATCTGTGAGTGGAGCAACCCTACACAAGTCAGTAAACACTGAAGAACTCTACTTTCTTTTTTGAATATAAAGAGAACAGCCAGGGGGTGGAGGTTCATGCCTTTAATCCTAGGACTCAGGAAGCAGAGGCAGACAGAGCTCTTGAATTCAAAGCCAGCCTGGTCTTCTTCAGATTGAGTTCTAAGATGCTAGGACACCCAGGGAAGCCCTGTCTTGAAAAAAAAAAATCAAGGAAGGAAGGAAAGGGAGGGATACAGGGAGGGGAGGGAAGGGAAGCAACTGGGAAGAACGGTTTTTAGGATCTAAGATTACATCTTGTAATTTTAGATTTTGTTTCCTGGAGTCAGTGTCTCAGGGTTTGTGAACTCAGTGTTGCCTGGGGCTTTGTAATGACTGGGGATGATGAGAAGCTATGGTAAGTAAAATATGACTGGATTACAACACAAAATACAAAATACATACCCAGGACTGAGGATAGAGCTAAGTGCATTTGCCTTACATGTAAACATTCCTGGATTCTCCCCCAAATACCACCCGAAAAAATTAAGATAAAATACCTGTCCAATTGTTAGCACATATACCAATGATTGAATGCACAAGTACTCAGAGAACAAGAAAGACATTTCCTGTGCCAAATCTTAAATAACCCCTGGGCTCTTTGCCCTGAAGGGCATGAAGTCTAAATTTCTACTTGTTGCATGATTTCCTTCCCCAAAGCTTAGTATTCAATGGGGAAGAGTTTAAAACAAACAAGTTCAGAGAGATGGCTCAGTGGGTAAAGGCACCTGCTGCCAAGCCCAATGCTATGAGTTCCATTGGGACCTACATGGAAGAAGGAGAAAATTGACTCCTGAAAAACTTACACACACACACACACACACACACACACACACACACACATACACAATGCTTGCTGCTCAATCATGAGGGCCTGAGTTCAGATCCCAGCACCCATATCAGGCAGCTCACAATTTCTAATAACTTCACCTCCAAGGCATCTCATGCCCTCTCCTGATCTCCAAAGGCATCGCACACACCTGTAAGCAGACACTCACATATACAAACACACATAAATAAAATGAAATAGTTCTTTGGGAATAAAGACAGACAGAGCTGGAGAGATGGATCAGCGGTTAAGAGCACTGACTGCTCTTCCAGAGGTCCTGAGTTCAATTCCCAGCAACCACATGGTGGCTCACAACCATCTGTAGCATGATCTGATGCCCTCTTCTGGTGTGTCTAAAGACAGCATACTCATATACATCACACAGACACATGTATACACACATACACACACACACACACACACACACACATATAAATAAAATGAAATAGTTTTCTGAAAGACAGACAGAGAGCAATGGAGGAAAAGCACCTAAGCTTTGACACATATGCACACATATACACAAAAGAAATCCACACTAGGTTGAATCAGAAACTGAGGAATCTTCACTGACTAAAATGTGGACCCTAACCACAGTAAGCCAGTGTTGTCTCACTAATTATAGCAATTGCTGCATTTTAATGTAACAGAAGGAAGAGGAGGGGGGATAAAGACCAGCTTCCCAGCTTTATGTGATTCTAAAATAGTTTACTATAAAAATGACTCTGACCAAGAATTGTTTGTAGTTGACATATAAACACATGATTGAGTTAAACAGCCAACAGCAGAGTAACCCACCACACACAACACTCTTTCTGGGGGAGGGAGTTCGGGCTTATTTATTTGAGAGAGGAGAGAAAGAGAGAGAGAGAGAGAGAGAGAGAGAGAGAGAGAGAGAGAACGTGGAGTTAGTTGTATATGGGAGTAGGGGTGGATTGGGGGAAAGCGGAAGGAGAAAGATTAGGATGAGCAAAATAAGTTATATGAAATTCTCCAAGGTTTAATAAAAATAACATTTAAAAAAACTGAGGCTGGAAAGCTGTCTCAGTTTGTAAGGTGCTGCTTGCCATGCAAACATAAAGACTTCAGTTCAGTCCCCTGGAGCCCCACTCAAAAGCCAGGCACAGTGGTCCTATACCTATAATCCCAGTATAGGAGAGGCCGAACCAGACGGATCCTGGAGGCTTGCTGGCCACTCAGTCTGGCTAAATGGGTGGGTGTGAGGTTCAGTGGGAGACGGTCTTAAAAAATAGAGAGTAATTAAGGACACTCGGCATTGACCTCTGGCCTGCACGTACATGTACATACACACACACACATACACACACACACACACACA
>JADRCD010157267.1:0-20758 GCA_019843815.1 Montemys delectorum | reverse complement strand
ACACACACACACACACACACACACACACACACACACACACACACGCAAAACACTAAAAATAATAAACAAAGTTTAAAGATAGAAAGTAAGACTGTCTCAAACAACCACAAAGATTAGTGTACATTTGAGAATGAAAGATGCAGACGCTGCCAAGACCTCACCCTCAAATTCCCAAAGCTTTGCCTCTGCAGCAGCACTTCAGACCACAGGAAACCTGCGTTGCCTTGCTACTCCATAACAATAATTTCATAGAGATTTGAGTTAATCAAGAGCTCTTATAAATAAATAAGAATCAGATAACTATCCAATAAGATAAATAAATAATTCACAATAAGACCTCTAAATGAATACAAAGCCTGTACCCCCCTTCACCTAAGCAGGGCCGTTCTGGTTTGGGGGTCCTTTAGTTTGTGAAGGGTAGGATAGATATGAACAGTATGCTTTGAGGAACCAGAATGAGGCTAATTTTCTTACATGGAGATGAGGAAAATTGGAGAAGATCCCAAAACATAGAAAGCCAGAGATAGTGCAGTAAGTATTGTATGGGGGAGAGGGAAAGGGAACTGAACTGGAAATGTTAACAATAGAAGAAGCTAACTCAGGCTAAGCATGGTTTGTGACACCAGCACTCTAACAAATGAGAAAGAGCCAAGAGTTCAAGACCAGTCTGGACTACATATCATGGCGGTCTAGGAAAAAAGGGGGGGGGGGCTGGGGTTGGCCGAGAGCTTATGAGCACATACTTCTGCAGAGGATGTGAGTTGGTTGCCAGGACCCATGTCAGGTGGCCCACACCCATAACTCTGGCTTCAGGGAATCTGATGCCCTTTGTTGGCCTCTGAGAACATCTACACACATGTGTACATGCCCCCACACAGACAGACACAGAAGCAACTAAAAATGAAAGAGATTTTTATAAATAGTAAGGGGCTAGAGAGATAGCTCAGCAGTGAAGAGCACTGGCTGTTCTTCCAAAGGATCCAGGCTCAATTCCCAGCGACCACATGGTGCTCAAACCCATCTGACAGCCTCTTCTGTCTTCCACAGTCACCAAGTCACCAGGCATACACATGATATACATACATGGGGGGGGGGCAAATACTCATACATGAAAATAATAAAAATTAAAAATTTTAAATGGCAATAATAACAATTCATGATTCAGTCAGGCTTACTTTGGGCATACAAGCCTGGTACAACATTTGGAAATCAATAAATATAACTTATCAGCAAGCTAAAAAAAAGTAAAAAAAAAAAAAATGAATTGTTATCCATATGCTTATCTAGACACAGAAAGGGAACTTGATAAAATTTAACATCTGATATAGTTTGGATCTGAAATGTTCCCCAAAGGCCATGTGTTAGAGGTTTGGTCCCCAGCTTGGTAGCAGGTATTGGACACCTTGAGTGATGGGAGCCAACCGGTTTTAGGTCACTGGGAGTTGCCTTCTAAGGGAATTTAGTTAGGACAGGAGTCTCCCCCCTTTTCTCTTTCACTCCATGCTTAGTCAGGGTTCTCTAGAGTCAGAGAACTTAGGGAATGTCTCTCTATATTGAGGGAATGTATTATGATGACTTGTAGTCTATAGTCTAACTCCCCAACAATGGGCTGCTGTGAATGGAAATCCAAGACTCTAGTAGTTGCTCGGTCCCACAAGGCTAGTTCTTTGAGCTGGTCTTCTGTACAAGAAGGTTCCAACAGAGGTGCTGGCAAGTAAATGCAAGCAGGCAAAAAAGAGCGAATCTTCCTTCTTCCAATGTCCTTATGTAGGCCTCCAGCAGAAGGTGTGGCCCATGTTAGAGGTGTGTACCACCCACCGTGGCTGGATCTGGGACTTGCTTTGTCTCAGGCTAATCTTGGACTCAGAGATCTCCTTGCCTCAGTCTTCTTGGAATTAAAGGTATGTACCACCTCGCCTGGACCTAAGTTTTCTGTGGCCACTATGCCTCAAGATCTCCATGCCAAGATCCAGGTCAGAAACTTGTGGCTTCCAGCTTCAAGATCTGGATCCCATATGAGACCTCTAATTCTGGATTGTAGTTCATTCCAGATATAGTCAAGTTGACAACCAGGAATAGCCATTATACTCCACATCATGAGGTGAGCTCTTCCCTGCCACCAGTCTTACCAGACATGCCACAGGTATAAAGCATCAAAACTGATCAGCACAGAGTGAAACCTCCAAAACTCTGGCCTCTTCTTTCTATATGTTGATTTCTCCAAGGACTTGTTACAGTAACTAAAACATCTGTTCATGATAAGCATCACTTTCAAACTAAGCATAAATCACCTCTATTTAATAACTGCACCTTCAATAAACCTACTGCTAATATCATAGGAAATGTTGAAATATGTGTTTTCTTAGTAAAGTCAGGAACAAGGGAAAATGTTTTCACTGCTTCACTCAAAATCCTACTAGTTCTTGAAATAAGAAAGAGAGAAAAAGTAACATCAAAACGAAAGAAATAAAACTACTCTTATTTGTGCATGACATGATTGTCTATACAGATAGCCCCATGGGTTGTACAAAAAGAGCTATTAGTTCTAGTAGATCCAGTAAGGATCCTGGACTTAAAGTCAGTATTTTAAAAGCTGGCTTTTGGCCAGGTGGTGGCTCACACCTTCAATCCCAGCACTTGGGAGGCAGAGGCAAGTGGATCTCTGTGAGCCCAAGGCCAACCTGGTCTACAGATGAAGTTCTAGGATGGCCAGGGCTATACAGAGAAACCTTGTCTTGAGAAAACCAAACCAACCAAACCAAAGAGCTGGGCTTACACTACCCTAGCCATGGAAACAAGTGCAAGCAAGGCTAAAAGTAGCGATTGTAACTCTACCAGAAATAAAAACTTAAGGTTAAATTTCTGTTTGCAAGACTTGAGTGCCGACAACTGCCAGGAACTGATAAGAGCAGACCTGAAGAAGAAGTGATGTCCCCTGCTGGAGGATGGGATACGAAAGGTCAGGGATAGAAAGGTCAAGAGGTCAGTTCTCCCAGATAGATGTATAAGGTCAGTGTCTTCCCATCAGTATCCCAGCTGGACTCCTGTAGAAATCATCAAGTCCATCCTACAATGAATATGAAACTAGAAACCACAACAAGCCCTTTCCTAAAAACCAAAGTCAGGGATCAGGAGATGGCACAGCAGGTAAGAGCACTTGGTGCAAACTCATGGCCTGACCTTGGGTTCCCTCAGAGCCCACAGAAAGCCCTGTGTGGTGTCTGCGATCCCAAGACTCCTGCAACAAGATGGGAGCAGGAGCTAGAGTCCTCCAGAAGCTCACAGCCTGCTCACCTGGAGCACAGAGAGCAGCAAGAAGACGAGAGACCCTGCCTCAAAGTGAGCTGAAGAGACAGGACGGACACATGGGTTGTCCTCTGAATTCCATGTGCTATTTGCATCCTCATGTATGAATTTGTACACACATACCTCATATATACATACATATATATATATGAAATAAATAAATATTTTTCTTTTTAAAGCTGGATGTTGGACAGGGTGGCATACCTCTACAATGCTACCAGCCTTGTCAGGTGGAGGCAAGGAGATCAAGAGATCAGGGTTAATTTTGGCTACATAGTGAGATCAAAGACAGCCTGGGTTATGAGATCCTGTTCCCAGATCTCACAACAACAACAGAAGTTGGAGGATTGGTGCTATCTGGTTTATAGACTAACTATGAAACTGAAGTAATCAGGAGAAGAAAATATTAGGGGAAGGTTAAACATTTAGATAAAGGGACAAAATGGAGTCCAGATGCAGACCTACACACGTGTGCTGAATTGGTTTTTGTTTTTTGTTTTTTGTTTTTGTTTTTTTGTGGTTTTTTTTGTTTGTTTGGGGTTTTTTTTTTGTTTTTGTTTTTGTTTTTTGAGACAGGGTTTCTCTGTATAGCCCTGGCTGCCCTGGAACCCACTCTGTAGACCAGGCTGGCCTCGAACTCAGAAATCCGCCTGCCTCTGCCTCCCAAGTGCTGGGATTAAAGGCATGCGCCACCACTGCCCTGTTAAATTGTTTTTCTTAAAGACAATTCAATGGGGGAAAAGATAACCTATTCAGCAAATGGCACTAAACCAGCTGCAAAAGCCAAAACAGCAACACCTCATGTATCCCTCACAGCACATACAAAAGTTAACTCAACATGGACCATAGCCCAGGTCTGAGGCAATTGCTAAATGGTTAGGAGCACTGGCAGAGGACACCCACATGCTCACAACTACCTATAAGTCTAGTTTAGGAGATCTGATGCCTTCTTCTGCCCCCTATCCCCATACCAGACACTCATATGGTTGTGCATACACACATGCAGGCAAAACATTCATTCACATAAAATAAAAACTTATAACACAAAAGTTTTTCTTTGAAAAAACTACCATAGTCCTAATTTTAAAACTAAAGATGGTAAAACTTTTCAAAGACTACAGAAAATTTTGTGAAGTGAAAATTTCTTAGAGAATGAAAACAAAGCTATAGTCTAAAATCAGATATTTTCAAATTAAAATCCTAATACAGGACTTGTATCCAGAATGTATCAAGAACTTTCCAGGCTCAGTGATAAAGAAACAATACATTTAAAAAAAATAGACAACTGGGCTGGAGAGATGGCTCAGTGGTTAAGAGCACTGACTGCTTTTCTAAGAGGTCCTGAGTTCAACTCCCAGCAACCACGTGGTGTCTTACAGCCATCTGTAATGGCCATACATAAAATAAATAAACCTTTAAAAAAAAGAGAGAGAGACATCAGATTTGAGTAGGGAGCCCACCAAAGAGACAATAGAGAGAGCAAACAAACACATAAGATTCACTAGCCATTTGAAATAAAGCTGTAAATACCATGAGATGCTAAGTCTACAGCAACAGCTAGAATTTTTTTTTTTTTTTTAAGGAAAAAAAATCACCAAAAATGACCATGCCACATACTGTTGAAGACATGGGACAACTGGGACTTTAGCTTGTTTTGTTGGTGGGAAAGCAAAACACAGCCACTTTGGTAAGAGTTTGAAAGTTTCTTCTAAAATTGAAAATAGAGGTTACACTGGATCAGAGGGCCACAACTCAAGACCTGACTGATCCTCAAGACCCAGAAGATAGAAAGAGAGCACCAACTCCAGGAAGTTGTCCTTTGACCTCCACACACGCTGGGACACACCCACTCACTCCATCAGTCTGTGTTATTAGGGGTTTTGGTTAGTTGGTTGGTTTTTCATTTTGTTTTGTTTATTTTGGTTTTTGGAGGCAGGGTTTCCCTGGGTATCACTGGTTGACCCGGAATTCACTCTGTAGACTGGCTGGCCTCGAACTCAGAAATCTGCCTGCCTCTGCCTCCTGAGAGCTGGAATTAAAGTTGAGTACCACCACCTCCCAGATTTGTGTTTTAAGATGAGATTTCTTTATAGCTTCAACGTTTCCAGGCCTCAGCCTTCCAATGACTGAAGATACCAGGTGTGCCATGAAGATCGGCTATGAGTGATTTTTATATGCAATTTTACTTTTTTTTTTTTTTTTTTTTTTTTTTGGTTTTTTTTGACAGGGTTTCTCTGTGTAGCCCTGGCTGTCCTGGAACTCACTCTGTAGACCAGGCTGGCCTCGAACTCAGAAATCCACCTGCCTCTGCCTCTGCCTCCCAAGTGCTGGGATTAAAGGCATGTGCCACCACTGCCCGGCTTACTTTCATTCTTTACAATTAAAAAAAAAATAATGACCCACCAACCAGTCCAAAAAAGAATTTGTAAGTGAACAGAAATGTCAAAGGAGAATTGAGTTTTATGTCAAACACAGGACAGTGTGACCTGCCACCTCTGTCTTCCCTAAACAACACACAAATTCCACTTTGAACATTAAACATTTATAATGTGGTTTCTCTTGAGAGAGGACAGGTAAAGAACTCTTGAGTGCTTTCTTCAAAGTTAGTGAAAGTCAAAAAGCAGAGGCTGGCCACAGGGGACAGACAGAATATGGATCGTGCAGTTCATTTAAAGTGCAAATTAAAATGAGCTGTCATTTGTCCACGGTCACACTGGCAATTGCAGCAGTGTTTGAAGAGCCAGCAAGACAGACTGGTGTTTCTGCTCTTCCGGGGAAACTGTTTGCCACTTGCTTTGCCGCACCCAGATTACCAGTCATACAGAAAAAAAGAAAGAATAAGTATATTTTCATATTTAAAAATGTTTCAAAATGGGCCAATGAGATGCGTGACCCTCAGAGGTCAGAAGAGAGCATCAGATCCCCTGAGACTGGAGTGACAGATGGTGGTGGCCACCATGGGGGTGCTATCACAGCTATGTAAAAACACCATGACTGAAAGCAATGTGTAGAAGAAAAGACTTATTTCATCTTACAAGATTCAGTCCATCACTATGGGAAGGCAGGGCAGGAACCCCAAGACAGGAACAAGAGCAGAGACCATGGAGGAATGTTTCTTACTAGCTTCATCTCCCTGGCTTACTTGGTTTGATTTCTTTTATACCCCAATCCTTGTTCACTAATCAAGAAAATGCCCCCATAGACTTGCCTACGGGCCAATGCGATGTAGCCAATGTGATGTAGCCAATGCGATGTAGCCAATGCGATGTAGCCAATGCGATGTAGTCACCTTTCTCAACTGAGATTTCCTTTCCCCAGATATGTCTAGGTTTGTATCAAGTTGTTGAGGAAGAGAGAGGGAGAGGGAGAGGGAGAGGGAGAGGGACAGGGACAGGGACAGGAACAGAGACAGAGACTGAGAGAGAAAGAACAGAGGGAGGGAGGGAGGGAGGGAGGAAGAAGGGACAGAAGGAGGAAGGTAGATTGAGCGAGCACATGGGTTCCTGGATGAACCTTTAGCCTGTGACACCGACCTTGGAACACTTCAGAGTTTACTGCAGTGGAGGTATTTGTCTCTTCTGGCAGACTGACTCGCTTCCCTTTCTCAGTTAACACAAGCTATCTAGCCCATCGGGTATCTCTTTCCCCCCTCAGCTGTCAATAAAATATCATTTACTTTTAATGGTAGGTGACAGCCACTCTTTCTACCAGTAATGAGCTCCACAGCTTCACAGCCTTCTGCCTCCTCCACACCTCCACTGTCACTTTCCCATCTCTGGAACGTCCTCCCCATTAAATTCACAATGACATACCAAACCACACCGCCTGGTTACAGCCCACCTTGCTGCACTCCTCACCATTCACACATAAATGCTCCTGCTTTGGGCAAAGATTTCCACACTGTTTCCCAATGCCTGAGCACTTTCCTTTAATTTTTTTTAAAATTGTCTGTTATTGAAGTATAATATACTTACCATAAGTCTATCCTAAATGCTTTAAAACAAACAAACAATAAAAACAAAAACCAGGCTCTTATGTACCTCAAGGTTGACCTCGGACTTGCTATGCAGCAAAAGATGAACTCCTGCTCTTCTTGCCTCTCCACTGCTGCATTACAGGCAGGCACACAGCACCAGACCCGGGGTGCCAGGGACAGGGAGGGGGTGGAGGTGTCAAACGTAGGCATCCATACAAGCATGCTTTCAACTGAACAACATCCCCAGCATCCCCGTAAGTGCTTTTGCAATGATGTGTTGTCTCTCATTTTTCATACAGTAATCTCTTCTGCCTCTTTTATTCCTCCCTCTCTCCTTGCCTCCCTTCCTTCCTCCTTCCCTCTCTCCCTTCCTTTCTCCTTCCCTCTCTCCCTCCCTTCCTTCCTTCCTCCTTCCCTCTCTCTCTCCCTTCCTTTCTCCTTCCCTCACTTCTTCCATTCATTTCTTCTTTCCTCATCACCCCTTTCTCCTTCTTGTCTCACTATGGATTCCTGGCTGGCCCAGAACTCAACAAATGATAGACCAGGCTGGTCTTAACTCACAGAGATCCACCTACCTCTGCCTCCTGAGGGCTGGGATTAAAGGTGAGTATCACCACACGCAGCAGCCTTCTCTTCTTTTTAAAGAGCCAGCCCGTGTTATCGCCTCCATGAAGCCACGCCCATTAAACCCAGACAGACTTAATTTATCCCTTCCATTAGTTTCTATTTGCCTCTGTTATAGCACTTAGCACGTTACATTGTAATTGTTGGTATTTGTGTTATATCTGCTAGAATGTGACTACCTTGCGGTCAGGATGTGAGTCTAAGGAGTTTCAACCCACTTCACTGGCTCCAAAGTATGGCTCACTACTTAGAAGCAGCCAAGCTACCCAGACGAAACTGCTTCTCCCTGCATTAATACACCAGGGCCTCCATAAAGGACCAACTGGCTACTTCTTACTTGATCACCTCAGATTGCCAGGCCTGTGATGAAGAAAATGAAGGGAAACCACAAAATACACCAAAGGCAGATATAGGCTGTCCCTTGGAAGATAGACCACAGGCTGAAGGAGGATGTGCTAGTGGCTGCAGAGATAGCTCAGAAGTTGAGTGCTGCTCTTCCAGAGGTCCCCAGTTCAGTTCCCAGTATCCATGATGGGTGGCCCACAACCATGCATTAACTCTAGTTCCAGAGGATCTGACACTCTCTTCTGGCCTCTGCAAGTAACTGCGTGTGTGTGTGTGTGTGTGTGTGTGTGTGTGTGTGTGTGTGTGTGTGCGCGCGCGCACGCACATACATACACACACAAAATACTATTTCAGTTAGGGCTTTATTGCTGTGAATAGATGCCATGACCATGGCAACTCTTATAAAAGAAACATTTAATTGAGGCTGGCTTACAATTCAGAGGCTTAATCCATTATCACCATGGTAGAAAGCATGGCAGCATGCAGGCAGACATGGTGCTGAAGAAAGAGCTGAGAGTTTTACATCTACATTGGCAGGCAACAGGAAGAAAGTGACACTGGGTATGGCTTGAGCATTTGAAACCTCAAAGCCCCCCCCCCCAGTGACATACTTTCTCCAACAAGGCTAACCTCCTACTAGTGCCACTCCCTATGAGCCTATGTGAGCCATTTTCACTGAAACCATCATAAATACATACATAAAACTTAAATGTTTACTTAAATTATATATAATAAATATGACGACATTATATGTCAAACATTATGTATGACTGTATTATAATAAACATAATATGTTATATGATATAATACATAAATACCTATACATCTGTATACATATAAATATCTATAGAGATAGAGGAAGAGATGACTCAGCAATGAAGAGCACTCACTGTTCTTCCAGAGTACCAGAGTTTCCCTCCTAATACTGCCAGAAGAGCAAGTGAAGTAGAAAGGCTTAAAGAAGAGATAAGAGTAAGAAACAGGTTTGCGACTGTATACCAGAAGCAGAGGCACCCTGCAGCTGTGCCTATACTCTGCCCGGAAACCTTCTCTGATAGGGAAATCCGGCCCTGCTCTCTTTCCGTGAGCGTTTCCTGATGTATCTTCACCTTTGTCTTATTTTCCCAGAAATGCCTGTTTTAGGTTCTTTCAATGGAACCAGCATCTCCCTGAGTGGGACCCTTTTTCAGGTTCATTTTTCACTCTGAAAGTTCCACACACATGCATGGAAATATGTTCATCATACAGTAACGCATGCAAAGTACAAAGTAGCACACACACACTTAGGGAAAAGAATGGCTAAGTGTGCACATACAGGTGTGTGATCTCCAAAACTCCATGTTATTTTTGTGTGATGTGTTTTATTTAGGTTTTGATATTTGCTTATGAATTTTTTTAATGAATATGAATTTCACACACACAAAGAACTGAGGATGTTTGTAATAAAATAAAGTCAGTTCAAAAATAATCTTCAGGCTGGGTGTGGTGGCACACACATTCAGTCCCAGCACTCTGGAGAGAGGCAGATGCCTCTGAGAATTAGGCCAACCTGATCTTTATAGTGAGTACCAGACAGCCAGAGCTACCTAGTGAGACTCTGTCTCAAAATAGTAGTAGTAATAATAGCAGTAATAATATTTGCAACCAGCTACCATGGGCAACGAGGTCTGTAATACTTAATAAAATAACTATGAAAAAAGAAATGAAGATCTTGAATTACCTCCAGGTTTATTTACTTAGAGGGATAAGACTGTCATCATTACAGAAAAAGAAGTGCTAAGCTGAGAAGATGACAATGGCACATGCCTGTGATCCCAGCACTCAAGATGCTGCGGCAGGAAGATCACCAAGTTGAAGGCCAGCCTAGTCTACATAGTAAGACATTGGTGTTTGTTGTTTTTTAAAGCACCAAACTTCAAAGTAGATATAAAGTTTCAGTTTTCCTGTGAGATTTTCTGAAAAGCATCAGGTGTCAAATGTTTTCTGAACAAATTCACAAGCTTGCATGGAATGTGTCTACTGAGAAAAGGACCCTACTACCCTCTCCCGGTGAAGCAGCCCCAGCTCTACTCAACTCCAGCAGCCAGAACTGGTGGCTCAGAGTCCCAGTGTCTGCCTTGGTTCTCTACACCTGCTCTGTAGAGGCTTCAATCATTTAATTTACAGAAAACACAATGACTAGTCCCTTGTGTCTCAAACGTGGGTGAGCTTTGGAATTGCCTGGGGCTGGGGGGGGGGACTTCTTAAAAGGCAGATTGTCAGGCCCCACCCCTGAGTTCTTCATATAAGTCTACATGATAACGCTGTACACATTTCTGTCAAGTCGCTACTGGATGCTGATGCTGGCCTGGGCACCACACATCCACACTCTGGGATCTGGTTCAAACTTCTTGTAAAAGGGGAAGGAGCTTGCAAACTACATATGAAGATTGTGAGCAAGCTGCGGAGCTTAGGTCTCTTCACCTATATCAAATTGCCTCCCCAAAGAAGAAAATCCTGGCAAGGAGCAAGAGAGGTTTGATAAACACTTTGAACCTACTCGATTTGATTTATACTTAAAATTTGAACCCAGTTGCTAATAAACAAGAGAATTCTTAGACCATGAGGCTAATTAATGAAAGAAGCTCTCTAATCTAAGCCAATTATTTGTTTACTTTAAATTTTTCATTTCTCCTTCCTCCTCCTTCTCTTCTTCTCCCTCTCTATGTCTACATCCTTCAGAGCAATTTGCAGGAAGATTTCCCCAAAGACTAAGATATGTTTACAAGTTCTCTTTTGTCCCGAGTCCAAGTGTCTTCACATTTTCCGGTAAAACATCCCACAGCCACTGCTCCATCCATTACCACAGAGGCAGAGGAAAAGGACCGGGCCTGGATGGATCAGAGCGTGCTGCCCCACACCGAGGCTCAGTAAACTTTCTGTGTGATCCCAATTCACAGCAAGTAGATGGTTGGGTGCACCAGAGAAGGCTTGTTAGTTTGAAAATTCTTTTTTTTAATTTTTTTTCATTTACTCAATTTTTCAGGAGTGTCTGGTATGCAAGGGAGTCTGCTATGTTAGTTCCTGTCAGTCCTAGCTTTTGTTGGTGTCTTGTTTTGTTGTTGTTGTTGTTGTTATTGTTTTGTCTGAGGTGCCTTCCTTTGTCTATCAGTATTCTCTGGGTGCCTGGTCCTCTTCCTAGTCCCTGTTTAGGCATTCAGTTCATGCTCGTCTTAGGGCTGGTCTTAGGGCTGAGCTGAGGGCCGCTTGGATTGCTGGTGATGCTCAGTCTTTAGCTGTTACTTTGTAGCCAGCATAGGCGGTAGATGTTCCTAGTCAAAGCTTGGCAACTTTGTCACAACACTAGAGTACCTATCCTTAGCCACCCAGCATCCTCAAATGAAAGAGATGAGGAGTAGCCCATTAGGCAAAATACATTTTAGTTACTTAAAATGAAAATAATCCAAAAAAGACTCGGCAAGCAGAGGACTCTAACTACTTCTCCCAGGCCCGAACAGGGTCTTGCTATGTATCCCAGGATGGCCTTATACTCACAACCCTTCTGCCTCTGCTCCTTATTGATGTACCTATAGATACCCTGTGCCCCTGTGCCCAGCTAACCCTAACTCTTAAAACTCACTTGATGATATGGGATGGTGCCAGAAATAACAAGAACAAAACCTATCATTTTCTTGGGAGAGCTATTTCAGAATTTGAGGAAGGGGAAAATAGAAAAAGAAAAGGAAGCAAGGAGGTGTGTTCGCTCTAAACATGGCCTTTGAACCAAAGTGGAAGGCAAGAAACATTAGGCTATGCAAGGAATCAGGCCAGGGGCTTAGGCTAGAATGCCAGCGTCTGCTATGGCACTGAGAGAGAGAGAGAGAGAGAGAGAGAGAGAGAGAGAGAGAGCGAGAGAGAGCTGGAGGAAATTACACTGGGTCAATAGAGAAAAGGTGGCCCGGAAGGTGGAGAGCCTGGCAATAAGTACAGAAGTCTAATTATTCGTGGCTCTCTATTACATGAGAGGGAAGGAAGACCAAGCCACAGGGGCCTGAACCAGTGCTTCTCAAACTCGGTTCTCGTGGGAATCTGGGATCCTGGCAGGCCCTGGAGATTCTGATAGAGCAGGTGAGCAGCAGGGCTCATCATTTACATTTGCAGCAATTGTGCAGATGTAATGCCACTGCTGACTTGAGGATCAACCATGCAGTTCACAGTGCTCCCAAATCAAGGAAATACCTTATCTGGAGCAATCGCCCCCTCCCCACTCCCTGAAATGGCTGCATAGTGGAAATGGACATCACACCAACAGTTGAGTTTTCTTTTCTCTGTGCCTTACACCTACACCGTCTTCAATTCCTTATACAAAGTCTCCCAATCCTAAGGCTCTAGTGCCGTCGTGGTCCTCAACCATCCTAGTGCTGTGACCCTTTAACACAGTTCCTCTTGTTGTGCTGACCTCTAACCATAAAACCATTTTTGTTGCTACTGCACAACTGTAATTTTGCTACCGTTATGAATTGTAATGTAAATATCTGTGTTTTCCAACAGGCTTAGGTGACCCCAAGGGGTCTCAACTCACAGGCTGAGAACCACTGATTTAGAAACTGCCTACAGCTCAGGAATGGTAAGCTATGGGCTTACTTTGTTTATTTATGCTCATGTCTAAGACCAAGGAAATAGGAGCATGCCTGAGAGTAGCAAATTCTCTCTATGGCTCAAAGCAAGCAAGATACTGGCTTTCCCTCGGATGACTTCCCGGCAGGGAGTTCTCTGCCTACATCCCACCCACCAAACATCTCTACACCAAAGAAACAAAATCCCTGGTATTAGAGACAGAACCAGCCTTTCTGCATGTCCCTGAGGATCAAACCAAGAAAAGCAATTACAGTTGGAAAGCTGAGTCGTTCCTCACATGGGATTTAGAGACTTCCAACTGCTGTGAAGGGCTTGTCAAATCAGTGTGTTCTAGGCTCTGAAAGGAAACCGAGAAGTTTCCCTGTAAGGAACCTCAAGTTCACACCTTGGATATTGATCAAAGTTACTAGCCAGGTGTCATTCCAGAATATGAAGCCCTCCCATGAGTCATGTTAAAGACTCCCTCAACTATTCTGACCCAGAGGACTGTGTTGTTGAAGGGTAGGGAGTTTAAGCATGTAAACCTTTCAAAGTGGCAATATGAGTGAGATCATGCATGGACTATGGAGGGAGACTAAGTACTTGGAATTAAGTCTCTTTGATGCCGGGACTGTCAGCACAGCCCTCCGGGCCAGACTCAGTGCTAGCAGGATGCAGATCAGCAAAAACAACAAAACAAAACAAAACAAAACAAAACAAAATGGAAAAGGAGCAATGCCCCAATCCTTTTAGTGACTTACTCTAAAAGTTAATTTAAAAGACAGTGTTGTATCCTCCTCAGTTTTAGGGTGACCTTAGAGTAGAGACTGAACTAATGTCTTCAATCCACAAATGAAGTGAAATTCAACAGCTAAATTACAGGCCCAAGCCTGGACCTCATGTTTCATTATTTAGATTTTATTACTAGCTTTTTATCAGTGATCACTACCGCACGGAAATCCCTCTGTCTAAAATCCCTAGGAGTCAAGATGCTCCAAGACGTCAGTGTCTCAATTACAACCTAACACAGAGCTGATTAGTGGCCATTTGTGTCCCTTTCCTTCCTACCGATAAATGATATAGAGATATAGTTGAAAGCCTTCAGTATTTACTTTTAAATACTTGTATTTTAATTAGCGTACAAAGTATTAAGTTTCATCATGTCATTTTCAAATATAGCACATTTTATTGAACCCTCTCCCCCCTTCTGCTACTACTACCCATAGTAGCCTTTCTTTGCTTTCCTGTCCCCTGTGTTCTCTTACCCTTCCCACCCTTTTTCAACGAATTTTCCTCTCTCTCAAGGACCCTTTTCTAATTTTATGGCCTATACTACATTCACACTGCAAATGCACGTGTATATAAACATTAAGTTTGGGGATTCACACATGAGAGAGAACATGAGGGGTTATCTTCATGGGTCTGTGTTACCTCACTTAATTGAAAGATTTATCCATTTCCTGTATTTCATTATTTCATTTTTGTTTATGGTTTGTACTGGCTGGTTTTGTGTGTCAACTTGACACAGGCTGCAGTTATCACAGAGAAGGGAGCTTCAGTTGGGGAAGTGCCTCCATGAGATCCAGCTGTGGAGCATTTTCTCAATTAGTGATCAAGGGGGGAGGGCCCCTTGTGGGTGGTGCCATCCCTGGGCTGAAAGTCTTGGTTCTATAAGAGAGCAGGCTGAGCAAGCCAGGGGAAGCAAGCCAGTAAGGAACATCCCTCCATGGCCTCTGCGTCAGCTCCTGCTTCCTGACCTGCTTGAGTTCCAATCCTGACTTCCTCTGGTGATCAACAGCCATGTGGAAGTAAGCTGAATAAACCCTTTCCTCCCCAACTTGCTTCTTGGTCATGATGTTTGTGCAGGAATAGAAACCCTGACTAAAACATGGTTGAATAAAATTCCACTGTGTGTATGTTTGACATTGTCATTATCCATTCACCTGTTGATGGACACCTAGGCTGATTCTCTGTTGTTGTGAATGCAGCAGCTGCTAACATGGACGTACAAGGATCTCTATGGGAAGATACAGAGTCCTTGATGGTGGGTTTTCTCCGCTGACAAAATGAGCCAATTCAAGCCAAATTAAAGGATTTAAAGGCAGGTTTATTGGATGCAGCTCTTGAACGGATTTACCAGTCCCAAGGAACAAGGTAAGGAAGTTGCCATGCAGAAAGAAACAGAGGAAGGGGAAGAGAAAGAGAAAAAGAGTATGTATAGAGAGTGGGGGGAGAGAGGGAGAGAGAGAGAGAGAGAGAGAGAGAGAGAGAGAGAGAGAGAGAGAGAAGCCAAAATGTCTGGATTATATAGTGAAGAGCCTTTGGAAAGTGGAAGCCCCCAGCCCCCTGGGCTGGGAAGTTCAGGGCAAGGGTGTGCCAACCATGCCCCATAACAGGCAGGGACTGAGTGAGGGATGCTGGGAGAACCTGGAGGCCAGGACTGCTTTGGTATGTTAAACAGGCCCCTCAGATGCTCTTCCCAGGTCTGAATCCTAACACCTGAGTTATATGTGCAGGAGTGGCATAGAGGGGTCATATAGTAGTTCCATTTTAATTATTGGGGGAGTGTCCTTTGTATATTTTGTTTCTCTTGCTCTGTCCTATGGCACTTCTGTAACTACATCACCAGGTCACCTCGCTAAGTGAGTTTCGCCAGTGAAAGGAGCCAGTGGAATACAAAAGGACACAACCTAAGAGAGGCAGGGTTGCTCATCCCTTCTTCACCCTTCCCCCACCTCAGCTCCTGCTGAGGGGTGACCCTCGTGTGGGACCCAGCTCTCACTGGAAACCAGGAATGCTCTTCCTACTCTTGCTCATCTCTGGGTGCCCCACAGCCCGGTGGCTGCCCAGGACCCTACCTATGCCTCTGGAAGAAGTCCCTTCATTAAAATCTGCTGAGTCATCTCAGAGTCTTCACCCTGTTGAGACCGAACTTCAAACCCTCTCCTAGCCCTGATCTATAAAGCCAAACCTACCACCCAGAGGAGAGCTGGCCAGGTTTGTCTTCGTCAACTTGATGCAAGCTAGAGTTCTTTGGAAGAAGGGAACCACAACTTCTTTGGTAGGAGCTGGGATTCATACACCCTTTCCTTCTGGTGTCACTTTGGGTCTGTTTTATCACAGCAATAGAAGACTGAAATGTCCACAACCAGTCACAATTCACTGGTTCCTCCCTTTTAACGTTTGACACGACAGCATTTATTGGCCACAATTGCACCTTGGGTCCTGTCTGTCCCAGGCCTCAACCTCTGTGATCGTCTGTCTCCTAACGAGCTCCCATCTTTTGAACCTTCCATCCCCAATCCACACAACCCATAGCCAGCTATTGTGCTACGTATCCTGGTTTCCGTTCTTGATTGCATGGTTCTTGAAGTTGTCCTGAGGGACCACAGACCAAAGCTCACAGTCCCCAACACAGGATACATGGTTCTTGCTTATGGGTTCAGCTGTATCTACTTCCCTGTGCCTCTGAATCCCAGCTCCCACCAAAACAGAAGACTTCCATTATTTTATTTTTTCTAATTGTTTGTGTGTGTGTGTGTGTGTGTGTTTTGTTGTTGTTGTTGGTTTTTTTGTTTGTTTTGTTTTTTGTTTGTTTGTTTTTTGTTTTTGTTTTGTTTTGTTTTGTTTTGTTTTTGAGAGAAGATTTCTCTGTGTAGCCCTGGATGTAATGGAACTTACTCTGTAGACCAGGCTGGCCTCGAACTCAGAAATCCACCTGCCTCTGCCTCCCAAGTGCTGGGATCAAAGGCGTGTGCCACCACTGCCCGGCGAAGAGCAAACTTCCATTTTTAAGGGGAGATTGTGACAGGGAAGGAAGAGATCTTAAGGGAGGGCTGAAAGAGAGAGGCCGATAGAGAACCTGGGATGAGAAAGCAGAAGAATGGAACTGGGGTAGGGTCAACTTGTTGGGAGAGCAGGCACTGGATAGGACTTTGAGAGGGGGAGCCAATGAAAGCCTGTATGGCATATGTGTATGAAGACACCATGGTGAACCGGGTGGTGGTGGCGCACACCTTTAATCCTAGCACTTGGGAGGCAGAGGCAGGCGGATTTCTGAGTTCGAGACCAGCCTGGTCCACAGAGTGAGTTCCAGGACAGTCAGAGCTACGCAGAGAAACCCTGTCTCACCCATGGTGAAACCACTGACCGGATGCTAATCTTTTGGGGAAAAAAATCTTCATTTTCATGTTTTATTCCTTTACCTAAGTCTACTCTGAAATGCTTCACAGACTTTCTTGCTGGTGTATGCATGCACATGTGCAAGCTCACAGTCAACATCGAGTGTCCACTTCTATTGCGTTCCAACTTAATTATTGAAACACAGTCTCTCATCAGCTCTTCAGTTTATCCTTTTGACTAAGCTGATGAGCTTCAAGGATCTGCCTGGCTCCCCAATACCACCCCAGCTCTGGGGCTCTAGACTCTTGCCACCACACCCTACTTTTGCATGGGTGCTGGAGATCCGAACTCCTCACGTACTCCTCAAGCTTGCATGGCTCGCACTTTGCTGACTGAGCCATCTCCGAGCCCTTGGGCGTTTCTCTTCCAGTGCTAAAGCACCTGTCGCTTGTCATCTCTGTCCTTTCTATGGAACCTTCCACGTTGACCTTCACAGTACAGTGTTCTGTGTTCAGTCTTTCCCACACCCATTCCAAGCATCTTTCCCACCCGTCTAGTGGATAGAGGTGCCTCCAATGGTACACGCACAGAACACAGTGCAGAGTCGGTCTCAGCTTGTGTGTCCCAGTGAATGCATGCATGAATGCATCTAATTTAAGAGCCTCTCAGCACCTACTGCAGTGTCTGCCATGTGTGCTGGCTTTAAAATATCTGAATCATCTACTGAGTGAGCAAGAGAATGAATACTAAACGCACTACAAAGGATCTGTGTATGTGCTTATTTTACATGACGATTTGACTTCCTTACATGGATCTATATAATTTTATCATCTGCCATTGGTGTGGAAAGGCTCTCTTTTGGGAAAACAGTACCGCATACGTAGGCATTTTTTTAACTAGATGTGTCAAGCTGAACAAAGGCCTGGAAGAGCTTTCTGAAGGGCAAGTAAATGTTCAGCTTCGAAAGAGCCTGCTTCTCTCTCTCTTCCTATCAGCTGGTCCCATCCTCTCCTTGCATCCAATTTTTGCTTAATGAGGCTACTGCGATGTATTTATTTTTGAGTGATTGAATTTAGAAAGACATTCATCTATGGCGCAGTGGCTGCCACACGCTGAATGGCTGAATCATGGCAGGGAGGATGGCAGTAATCTGAGGACAGCTGCTTCTTATCATCTCTTGGACAGAAACAGCTCAGGCCAGGCTGGAGTTCCTGCCTCAGGTGCTGGATAGAACTGACAGAATTGGAAGTGGCAGAAGGGGGGGGGGGCAGGGAGGCTGGACGCCTGAGATCCTGGCACTTGGAAAGTAGAGGCAGGAGGATCAGGAATTCCAGGTCAGCCTCGGCTACATAGTGTGTTGTAGGTCAGCCTGGGTGGGATCCAGGAGACCCTGTCAGGACAGCAGCAATAGTGAAACAAGTGTGCTGGGCAGGTGGCCGTTGACCAAGGTTCCCTGAGTGCTCTGTGGCGTGTGAGGGTTGTTATTGACAGGGATGCTTGAGATAATCTAATTATGAGCAAGCCTGATAAAGACATCACAAGCATCTGGGCAGGCCATTAACCTTCTGATAAGTTCCCAAGTCTTCCGTCATTATTTGCAGCTATTAAAGAACAATGTGGGCAACACTGGTGCGCATTTGCTTGGCACCTTATGGCTAACCACAAGCTTCCACGATCTCCCATCTCAAGATAATTAAGCAGCCACCCACACGCCCAGAACTCACAGCCTGTTATGGTTTGCCTAGCTCCCCCACTTCGTGCTTTAGAAACTTAATCTCCAGGGTCAGCCTGTTGGGAGGTGGAACCCTCAGGATCGGATGAATGTCCTTATTGTGAGCTAGCGTTGTTGAGAGCAGACTCGGGCTGCTATGAATGTGGGCGCCCCTCCATGGGCTTCCTCTTTTACATAGCCCTCCCTTCCCCCTGCTTCCACTGTGTGCTGACCCTCGATGCAGAAGCCTGTAGACCGTCACCAGAGGCAAGCCTTCAACCTCGCATCTCTTGACTTCCAGGACTATAAGAAATAAATTAATTTTCTTTATAAATGACCAAGTCTATGCTATCCTGGCACAGCAACACAAAACACACTAAGATGGTCAGACTGAGTAGGGATCCCAAGTCATGGAAGATGTCCTTCTGCTTTGTTTGTTTGGTTGGTTTGGTTTTTCCGAGACAGGGTTTCTCTGTGTAGCTCTGGCTGTCCTGGAACTCACTCTGTAGACCAGGCTGGCCTCAAACTCAGAAATCCGCCTGCCTCTGCCTCCCAAGTGCTGGGATTGAAGGCGTGCGCCACCACGCCCGGCAGCCCTTCTGAAAATTATCTTTGAGATCTTCAGACAGGAGCTTCCTCCCTAGGCTCTGGAAATCCCTGTAGCCCAGACCCAGTTTCTCTTCTGCCAAGGTCTGTCTGTTCTTTCCCTGTTTGACAGATTGAAGTTACTGTCCTCATCAACCTCCAGGAGGAGCCTGGAGCTGTTCCTTGGAGCATCTTTTTTTTTTTTTTCTTTCCTAAGTGAATTCTGGGAGTGTCAGCTGATCCCCCTCATTGGCTGGTTTGCAGAAACATTAGTCAGCCCTGCTCTTTCCTGGTAAGTTTCCAGAGCAAGAGTCAGACCAGTCCCTGGGCCTCAGCCGCAGGCCACACAGCTCAGGCTCTGAGTGATCCTGCTAGTAATGGTGTGGGCTTATGCAGGTCTCTTATTTGCTGGGACCAGGATGGCCTTTGGCACACCAGATGCTGCCTCCAAGAAATCCTCTTTTGTTTTGACCTTTGACATAACCACAGGCATGAGAGTCATGGAATCACTTTTGACTAAATCTTGGTTAAAGACCCTCCTGCCTGGTTATTTTGAGTATCTCACAGTCGTTGTATCTGATTCTCTGCAGAGAATCCCAGCCTAGGGCTGGTGAGAGTGTTCAGTGAGTAAAGTGTCTTGCTTGGCAAGTCTGGCAACCTGCATTCAGTCCCTGGAACTGCGCATAAAAGTGAAAGAAACAACCACTTCACAAAGTTGTTCTCTGATATCCACTAGTGGTGGCATGTGTGTACCTGTCATGCATGTGCACACAAACACACACACACACACACATACACTTTTTAAAAAAGATTTATTTACTTATTATATGTAAGTACACTGTAGCTGTCTTCAGACACACCAGAAGAGGGCATCAGATCTCATTATAGATGGTTGTGAGCCACCATGTGGTTGCTGGGAATTGGACTCAGGACCTCTAGAAAAACAGTCAGTGCTCTTAACCTCTGAGCCATCTCTCCAGCCTCCCCCCGAAACTCTTCCCCCCTACTTTTTAAAACCAGACTTCCAGTCTAACACTCTGCTCCAGGTCATTCCTTATCCAGTGAGTGACTGGTGACAGCCTGACCTAGTTCAGGCTTTATCTGTTCCCTACCATCACCTCCCTGATACCAAATATTACATATGAAGAATCACTTATGCCTTCTCTTCCTCCTTTTCCTCTGCACAAATTTGTAGCTATCATCTAGATCCAACTGAGAAAGGGCTTGCATTTTCTCTAAATACCAAAATAGATAACAAGCAAAGTGAACAGAAAAAAAAAAAATCTAAAATGGTGATAAAAAAAATAGATGTCAGCTCATCTTGAAAGCATAGGAGGTTTGTTTGTTTGTTTGTTTGTTTGTTTAATTTGAAGCAGAGAGACAAGTCTTTTGAGAATTGGTGTCTTCAATGGGCTGCAACAAGCACACTCAGGAATGCTAAAGGAAAGGAAGCCGTCTACCTTGCACTTCTGGTACACAGGCCTGGGAGAGGA